>JAOXNG010000492.1:0-10824 GCA_028566535.1 Scolopax minor
AGTACCCACCTAAAAGGAGGTGTGCCATGGGAGGCACTGACTACATTGGTACAGCACCCACTTTAATTGGATTAATTGGGCAATATTAAAAACGTCATACGCAGAAATTCAGACCCTACATTCAGATCTAAACCAGAAATTATTTCCTGGATATTTATAACATTGGATTTTTTCTTTCTTTTTTTTTTTTTTTTAATTTAAAAATAGCACTCTAGTATAGCACTGTGTAGCTAAATAGTTGTAAGCTATTCTCAGTTTAAAAACTGCAAATGATGCGGTATCTACCACTGGGAACGTCAACATTGAAACTATTTAACTTACACAAGACAAAATTCTTCTAAAAAAGGAAGAGTTGTGAGGTCTGTCGACAGCGACCGCCGTGGTTTGGTAGGTCTGAAAACAAGAAATCTCAGGTGAGCTTTGTGGATCCTCTCCCGAGAAGGTTCTCTGCCCTCTTCTCCCCAGCAGAAGATCCCTCTCTACAATCACCACGGTCACATCCAACAGTAACTCCATCCAGGGAGACAGCCTCTGGTAGGTACAACGTGGCATCACGTGTTTAACATGACTACAACCATCTCTCACGGAGTTAAACCTCAAAAATTTGGTTTTTATTGTTCTCAGACCGCACGTGGAGTCACTCGGGAGGGATGCAAAGCCAGAGGAGCCGAGGGGGCTCCGTTCAAATGGAAGCACGGGCTCTCGGAGAAGGTAGGCAATTTAGCACCAGATGGCAAACCAAAGGCTATGCCCAAGTTGAAAATGCTGTCGTTGCCTTCCTGCTTTTTCACACACAATCCTCACTCTCACAAGAAGTCACTTCCTTTGGTTGTAGGAACTGTTGTGCCCTCTGCAATTGATATTCAAGTAAACTGTCAAGAGATTCCAGGTTGAAGAGCTTAAGAGCAATCAAGTGTAGCATTTAATGCAAAGCTTTACATGGCAAGACAAGTTTATAGTTAAAAAAAAATAATAATCAAGCCAATCCCTCCCAAGATAAAGACTATTTTATATTACTGAAGGTAGGTCACATCCAGTAATGAGAATAATCCATGAAGAATTTTTGGTACCACACAACCCGGCTGGCTTGTCCCATCCGAGTCAAGAAGGATTCAGGCATGACCACCACCAAACACTGAAGATTCCTGGGTACTGACAGCTCCCACCAACGCCTTCCTGCTTTTGGTGACTCAACCAACTGGAGAACCTGTCGTTTCGGACAGCAGCAGGGAGAGAAATCCCTCTGATCCTGGGTGCTACGAGCAGGCCCCGCTCCTGAGGCTGGTGGGCAAGAGAGAGGTGGGCGAGAGCGTGGCCAGGAAGAGTCAGCAAGAGGCCGGAGAGCGGGGAGGGAGCCCGGGGCCATCAACAGAGCACAACCCCCGGGGTTATCTGCAAGATCACAATCTCACTTCCCTTTCAGAAAGTGCCTCGTTTATTCAGTTTTGGTTTGGGATTTTTTTTTTTTTTTAATGGTATGGCATAAGGACTCACGTATTTTTATAGATAGATACCAAACTGGTATTATCAAAATAAACAATCTGTTTTATAAACCCACTATTTACAAAAACGGTTTCTGAAGTTTTTTTGTTTTGTTTTGTTTTTTTTTAACAAAAATTAAACTATACACCAATCTAAGTTACAGAAACAAAAATAACCTTTATAAGATCACATGTATAAAACAAGAAATGAAATGTGATTTTATTTAAGGCAATACTGGGCTACTTCACAAATCACCACCTCAAATATATACACTGCTCCACACTACTAATTTTCTATCACATTCACAACGGATTCTTTAATACCAAATATTGTTTTAAATCTCCAACGTAGCAAACTATTTTTATTCACATTTCCATTTTTATTATGGAATCATAAATGCTTTGTATCCAATTAAAAGCAATGAAAAATGTAGCTATAAGAAAACTATTATATTTATGAGTTACCTACATATGAATATCATCCATAGATACTGGATGTTAAAATTTACAAAAATGAGAGCGTGTCAGTACGTTTAACCTACGAAATGTGATCGTATCCAGCCCCTCTCCTGGAAATAAATGCTTTATGCAAAATAAACTGGATATGGCAGGCTTAGCTACTTTTAGTTCAAAAGTTCTTAATTTAAAATGACTAGAGGACAGTTTTAAAAACTTGCTCACTTAGTTACAAATTAAAATTCCGAATATAAATGTGTCATTTAATAGTTTAGACTTACAGACTGCTGGTGGCAGCAAATGATTTACAATAATAAATATATACAAAAAAAAAAAATGTATCTACAAATAAAGAGGACTGTTATACATGAGCAGTGACCTGGTGAAAGATACCAATCACGGACGACTCACAAAGATTTAGTTCATGGAAAGGAGGATGGGATAGAAAGTTGAGGTTTTGATCAAGTATTTACAAAACTGAAGCAATTACTCTGTTCTTCAAGTCCCATAGGGATAAAAACAAATAAGAAATTTACATGACTCAGGTCATGTTTTTTGCTAGATTAAATCACTTCAAAATAAAAGAGCTCCACAGTTACTAGCATGCTTGATGGCTTCCAATTCAAAACAAATTTTATTATAGCTCATAGTTAAAACACATCAGGTTCTCAGTATTTCGACTCCCCTTCCTCGGGCCCCACGACAGTGACTTTTGCAGCCGTGACCTCGGGATTATCCTCCCAACGCCCTTCCAGCTTTCTCACGCTGACCACAGGTTTCATTTCCTGAAGTTGCTTCAACACGCGCTCGGCGCAGTCTTTAAGACTCTTGTCTAGAACTATCTTGACGTTCTCTCCGCAGGGAAGCCGTGACGGGTTGGCAAAGGGTACGAGGGTTTCCGTTTCAGAGCCTGACCAAGTGACGCCGTGACCCGCTACGGAGATCTTCTCGTTGGATTTCCGTGAGTTCGAATGGGACCCTTTTTTGGTTCCAACGCTGTGGTAGTCCCTTTCTGGGTTTTTCTTTTGCTTCACTGCGGACTCTTCCAGGAACTTGAGGAACGAGACTTCAAAACCCATGGGTTTAAAGGAGCTCCAGTCGAAAGCCGCGGGTTGCTCTTCGGCCGTTTGGATGGCGACGGCAGTCTCCTCCTCCCGGTGGGCGCCGCTCACCTCAGCGGGCACCACCTCCTCCGCTTTCTCGACTCTCCTCCTCTTGTTCTGAGATAGGTTTTTTTCTTTGTTTGCTCTTTTCAAGTTGTTTGATTTTTGCTTTTCTGAAGGGCAGGAGCTGGTCTCCTGCAAGTCGCTATTTACACTGGAAGAGATTTTTGCTTGATTTTCAGCACTTGAACAATCCTCGTTAATCAGTTTAGTAATGAATAGTTCCGTCAGTTCATCCACTTCATCCTTCTCACCTTTTTCAGTTTCCTTTTGGGGTAAGGTAGATGTGCTTGAATCGTTATTGCTCACTGTCAAATTCGGTTCGGGCTCTTTCACATCACTTTTTTTATCAGTGTCCTCTTGCTCACAAGGAGCTTCTTTCACTGGTGGCACAGAGTGCGTTTTAGATACAATAAGAAGATTTCTGTGTTGGGAAGTAAAGGCTTTGGACAGCTTATGACATTTATAATGCCTTATTATGTTACTTTCACTCGTCACTACTGATGAACATCCCTTTATCATACATGGATACTGAGTTAGGAACCTGCTCGTGCATTCCGATAAGGCATCATTTCTAGCCTTTATCGCAAACACGTGTTTGCCGCGTTTCAGTGAATAAGCCTTATTTTCTTGAACAAGTATTCCTTTTGCGTTTTTGTTTTCCAAGTCCATGTTTTTCTTCCGTTTCATTGGCACCGACAGCCTGTTACCTTCTTTTCCCGATTTGTTTTTTAGTCCTCTCTGTTTGGACTTCAGTGGTTTCTCCTGATTCGCTTTGCTCGAGATGTTTTCCTGACCTGGCGTCAGTCTCCTGGGTCTTATTAGATGATCTTTATGCTTGTCATTATGTTTGTTAAAAATATGCCTCAAGAGGTTAGACCTAGTCGCATAAATACGGTCACAGCCCTCACAGTCACACTTGAACACGCCGTCGTCCTCTACTTTGTTTGGCTTTATCTTAATACCGTGATCTGCCTCCAGGTGTACAACGTAATTAAGATAGGCCGTAAACGAAGTCTTACACTGAGACTGATCGCAAGAAAACCTTCCTGCCTCTGGAGCCGATTTCATGCTTCCAATTTGCTCTGGGGTCATGTCGTGAAGCTTCACGTAATGTTGGATCAAGCTGGTGACCTCCTGGAAGATGCGAGAGCAGTCGCTCACCTCGCACCTGAACTCCCTGACGACGGGTTTGGTTTCTGCCTCGTCGCGGTCCTCTTTGCCCGCCTCATTCTCCTCCTCCACTTCGGCAGAGAAGGCAGGGAGGTCGGATTTGTGCACAGCTTGGTAATGAAGGATTAGGTTTTGTTGGATCGTAAAAGCCGCGAAGCAGCCCTGATGGACGCACCGGTAGGGTCTGTAAGGGCTGTACAGGGTGGGAAACTCCAGAGACTTTGTCACGGGCTTCCTACGTTTTCTATCCTCTTTCTCCTTCCTCCCGGACTTGGGTGCTTTGGGATCTGCCTCTGCACTACTGACACTCTCTGCATTATCCTCTTCCAGTGGAACAGGAACCTCTTGGGGAGGTTTTTCCAGTCTTTCAGGAATATTATTTTCTGGCAGAAGTTTTTCCAAGACTTGTACGGGCTCTACAACTTCCTTTATCTGAGTTTCTTTGACCAAGGGAGCTGTGGGTTTGTTTTCTATTATTAGTGTCTGCAAAGTTTTTACTTCAACAGGTTGCGGGGCTGTGTTTACCGTTTCATTTTGAGATTTTCTGCCGTAAGGCCTTTTAATTTTTAATTTGACCATCTCCTCCGTCGTAAAATGATGTACAAGCTGACAGTGTGCCCGGAGATTAGAGTTCCTTGTGAATGTTTTTGGACAAGTAGCTACAACGCATTTGAAGGGAGCGTATTTCAGTTGATGCTTCTTAATTTCTAGGATCATTTCCGCGCTGTATTGATGAACCTTGCCATAATGTTTAAACAACGCGTCTTTTGTCATGGCGCTGTAACTGCAGCCTGGATCCTGACACACAAAAGGTTTATTGACTTTATCACTGAACTGAATGTTACTCGCCTCTGGAGATAGCTGGATGAGGGGTTTACTTTCAGTTGCTACCACGGGAAGTGCTGGAGGATCTGCTGGAGGACACTGGGAAACAGGCTCAGAGACCTGAACGGGTGAATCGTCTTCTAGTTTCAGTTTTTGCAAGCGTTCCAAAATTTCCAACATTTGAGTATCGTCCTTTGGGGATGTCTCAGACTGACTGGAGCTGCCCTTTGCAGTAGTGATGTTCCCCGTGTGCATGGCAAGCACCACAGGGGCCGGAACTTTTACATTCTGTGCAGGGTTTCCCGAAGAAGCCTGCACGTTATTGACCTGCAAGTTCTGTCCTGAAGCAGCAACGGTATCTTGAGTTTCAGTTTTCACCTCAAGTACCTGTGAATTCATAGCAGTTTTAATTATTTCCAGGGTTTTTTCAAAGTTCTGCATAACATTGTCTTCTGACATCTGGTCCTGCAAATTCGCCTGCACGCAAGAATTTACAGCCATCATTTGGGAATCCCCATTTTCAGTTTTTACTGTTAAAGGTGGTAATGTATGAGCCTCGAGATTTGGTTTGAAGTTCTCTTTGATACTGGCCACGAATAACTGATTGTCGACGTTATTGAGTTTCTGGGTGAGGTTCTCCACCACTGCTTGAGAGCCACAATTTGCCAGCAAGTTGGTCTGAAAACTTTCTCCCTGTATTTGCACTTTTCCTTCAGTGCTTTTGGTTAGAAGCCCCACTGTTGTGTTATTTAATTCTACTTTCTGCGACGTATTGGGCGTCAGCAAGGGCGTAGTTGCTTTTCTCTTCCTCTTTGAAGCGCTGGTTCCCTTTTTATTCAAGTTGCTTGATCCCGAATTCTTGGGACTACTGATAACTGACACTCGAGAACTGTTCCCTGCAAAGTTTTGTGCTGCTGCAACAGCGTTAGAAAAGGAGCTAGGACATAAGCCATTCTCAATAGTCTTTAGCATCAAGTCCTCTGTTGCAAAAACAGGCAAACTCTTGCATTCGTTTACCGGAGGGATTTTGGCATTGAGGGTCCTGTTTTGGTCTGTTAGCAGGGTGCTGGGGTTGCAGATGGGCTGCAGCAGAGGGGATGCGGCCGCGTTGGGGACAACAGCTGTGTTGGGGACAACAGCTGCATTGGGGACAACAGCTGCACTGGGGACAACAGCCGCGTTGATCTGAGTCGTACCAGTGACGCCGCTCGTGGTAACTACGTGTGGAAGTACTTCTGTGTTATCAAAGGTACTCGGGATGCCCGCGGTCTCCAAGGCTTGTTTTATGATTTGATTTCCTTCCTCGTTCCCCCCAGCATTAAAGTTAGTCACGCTGATCCGTGGAAACACAGTCTGCAGTAAGGCCGTGGAACGATTTTCAGCTGCAAGTAACTGGAGGAAAGAGGGATCTTTGAAACACGTCTCCGGATTGAAGGCAGGCTCCTGGGGAGGCTGCAAGTTTAATGAGTTTGAGGAAAGGATCATACTGGCAAGCAAAGACTGCCCATTAGCCTGCAGAGCTTCCGGAGAAATTTCTGATCCTTCAAGAGGCTTACAATAAGACCTCTTAGATAAATGGCCACCAAGTGATCTAGGATTAGTGAAAACTCTGAAACACCTACTACAGATAAATTTGCCATCCCTAATTATTGCTGGCCACTTTGCTCGCTTGTTATGTTTTGGTTTCCTTTCTTTCCCATTTGGGCCCCTGCCACAATCTTTTTTCACCTTTTCTGAAGCTGGATGTTGAGAACTAGTTTCACTGAAGTTATTTTCACTACTCAATCGCGAGGGAAATATTTGATCAACAGTTTCCTCTTTTGGGAAAGCAGAACTAGTGTTTCCTTCTAGTTGCGACGAAAAGCTATTTGTGTTATTTTCCAGTTGTGAGAAGACTGAATTTGGAGGATTCTCCGCTGATGAAGGAAAGAGAGACATTGGACCGTTTTCTGCTGGCAAAGGAAGAAAAGGATCTGAACCGCCGTCGATGTTGAGAGGCATAACTGTCTTTGCCAGATCGTCCAACTGGGAAGGTAAGGTCGCACCAGACAGATTTTCCATTTGTGAACACAAAACACTCTCAGGCTCACTTTTAATACGAGTAGACAAACTTGGGTTTATGACACTTTCCACTATAGGCAACACTGGACTGGCCAGATTTTCTAGGTGGGTCGGGAAAAGCGTACTGGAGACGTGTTGCACTTGGCTGGAACAGGTGGGAGTCAAATTTGGTTTGTTCTGTGTAGTAAAAGCAGCACCACTGGGGTTGCCCACTTGCGAGGGCATAAGATATACAATCTTCCCATCGTTCGGCACGTTTTGCAGATTGTTGGATTTTCGTGGCTTCTTATTTTTATGCTGCATTTTAAAAGCAGCGTATTGGTCGGGGTGTGCTGCCTTCATGTGTTTGCCAATGCTCTGCGACGAGTTGTACGTTCGAGTGCACCCCTCAACCTGGCAATTAAATTTCTGAACTGGGGCTGCTGGTGACACAGCTGAAACTAAAGAGCTATTGATGTTAGGCTGCGAAGGAATAAATGTAATACTTTCTAAAGTTTTTAAAGGCAGGTTATAAAGATTAGCTGCAGCCTTAATACTGTCTTCAATTTCAAGTTTGGAAATGGGTACGCTGTTTCGATAGCCTGCCTGATTCTGCACGCTGAAGGGATTGACAATGCTCACTTGTCTTTCTAGGCTTTTTGATTCGAGGGCTTCTGGTTTTAGTGTCTCTGAGGTCACGGAAATATTTTGAACATTCTGAGTCTGACTGAGACAGTCTTCTTCCTTTCTTTCTTGGAAAACTGGAAGACAAGAGTCAACCGATGAGCACAACTGCTGGGCTCCAGGTTTAGTGGTATCTACTTTGCTGGCAGTAGCAGCCAATTTACCTCTTTTTACAAAGTTTTCTTGGATCTTTTGGTTAACGCTGCTTGCTGCAACTGCCACTTCTGTCTTCACTGAACCCGTAGGAGACAGCTCCGAACCAGCATCAGGCAAGGAATCACTTGGCTGCAGTATATTTGCTGATGTGTTCACACTCTCATTCCTTACTGGTTCTGCTTTGATTTGATTCCAGACCACACTTTCTCCTTCCGTAAAGCCGCTTTGGTTGTCAGCTGGAGGGGATGTCAATTCCTCTTTAACAGCGACTCCATCGGTATTTTCAGTAGCTTGAGAAGGCTGGCTAAGATCGGGCTGATCGGGCTGGCTTTCGGGCTGTTGCACTTCTTCAGGCTCCTTGTTGTGATCCTCCACGTGCTTTTCCATTTCGTTCTGCGAGCGGTACACCTTTCCACAGCCTGTGACTTTGCAGGTGTAGGTATTATAGTGTTGTGCTTCGTGGTCATAGAGCAAATAGGCTTCAGAGAACACCCTGCCACACTTGGGAAACATACACTTGGCTCTGAAGACTTGATGCTCTTTCCTATGCGTCAGCAGCTCGGCGTAACTGTTAAAACCAGCCTTACATTTCATCTGGATGCAGATGTAAGGCTTGCTGCCACAGTGCATTTGTAAATGATCATTCAGGTGAGTAACACTTACAAAGTGTCGCCTACAGTACTGGCAAATCACTTTTTTGCTTTGCATTTCAAGAAACCGTTTAGCTTCTTCATTATCTTTATGCCCCTTTGCGTGTGCTATTAAATTTTTAAAATATTTAAAGCCTTTTTTACAAAACGTTACGGGGCAGGTGAATTCATTAATGGGGAGAGGCTTCTGAACTGGCACTATCTCTGGTATGTAAGGTTTATCTTTGTCATCGTTTTCATCGTCCGAGCCATCGTTATCATTAAACACAATGAAGTCTGTCGAATAGAGACTGTTCTTCTTGATGGGTCGCTGCTCCTGTTTGGATACGGAATCAGTTTTCTGATTCTCGTTGGCAGTCGTTATTTTAGGAGGTCTTCCCAGTCTCCTCAGTGGTTTCATAGCAGCCAACCTCTCTTTGCTGGAATTTTTAACATGCAAAGTGACATGGGGAACAAAGTTTTCTTTCGAATTAAAATTTTGGGCACAAATAGGGCAACTGTAAATTCCGTCTTTATAATGTTTTTGTGCATGCCTGACTATTCTATGGCCTAGGAATTCTTTGTCACATAACACACAATACTGCATATAAGCTTGCCAGTTCCTAAACCTTGCTGATATGAACCCCCTCTCTCTCAGTTTTTTAATTTCTCTCTTTTTCTGCTTTTCATCTCTGATACCCCTAAGGAGGCTTGTAGCTTCATCAAAGGTGCCAGCAAGCCCATTCATGGAAGTTTCTTTAGTCTCTTCTTGGCCCCCCTCGACCTTCTCGTAAACTTCACTATCATTTAGTTCGTCTATTGATGACACGATGGATGCCTCCTCTCCCATAAGTGCCAAACACTGACGCTTGAGAGTTTTCCAGTCCCAGAATTCTGGATCAAAAGGCCACTGAGTTTTCAGTACAAGTAAGAGCTCACAGCGTAAAGAATTTGGTATCGGAAGATTCTCTTCATCGTACTTCTGGTCAGGTTGATTATACAGCATTTCGACGGCGTAATACGCATCCACAGTGGGTTCGAGAAGAAATTCACTCAGCTGACAAGCACGTTTCACCTCCAAATCATCTGGAAGCAGGCAGGAGATAGTCTTGCAAATGGATATCTTGACATCTGTATTTTCACTGGATTCCAAGCGCAACGCTTTCACACACAGTTCAATGCAGGTGGCAAGTCCAGCACCATCGATCTGTAAAGCAAGACTGATTTTAGTAAGTCAGCTTCTCACAACCCTTTCTATATTTAGAAATAAAAGATACCATTATTCAACCATAAGTATCATAAAAAATGCACCTAGAGTTTATAATGATACTTTTTACTTTAAGAAACATAGTGTTTTTTCTTTAGATGCTATTCCTTAAGTTGCATCATTTGTCTTCACGCTACTAAAAAAACCAAAGAAGTTTACATACAACTGAAACACAAATAAATTGTATGTCCCATCTAGTTTGAGGACTTTAGGACTGTATGTTAGAGGTATCCAGTTTATATTAGGGCAATATTGAGCTTTTCCTGTGAAATAAAGCCTGATAGGTGCCACAGTGACTTGAAATGAGCTTCTATGGAGCACTAAATTAACATCGGTGAGAATTCAAAAGGTGAAAAGTGCTACAGTAGGGGAAGCCTGTGATCTTCCAAAAGCTCTATAATTTGGAAATCACTTAAGGTATAAAGGTTTATTTTTAAAGATTATGCCACTCCAAAGTCAACTGACCTCAACCGAACACATGGCTTCATTCCAACTGAAAGTAATGAGTATAGTTAAATGTTCCACCATCTAATCGTTCCAAAGGTTATGTGGTCTTTTCTCATTTATACCCTCAGGCAACGTAAATTACATTTATGTCCACTTTACAGCCCGTTTATGCTGCCAAGGAGGCACAGAGAGGCTGAGAATAAAGTCTAGCAAATTTATGAATGCACAAGTCTACTACCCACATGCTCTCCAATTTCTGCCTTCAATGAAATGACCCACAGCTCACTAGAGAAAAATCAGTATAACATGGAGCAGACAGAGCTCCTAATATCACAAGCCTCTGTCACAGTTATTTTCCACCCCCTTTCTAACTCCAACTTAGTCTACATCTTTGAAAAAAAATAATCCTTAAGATTTGAAGCCCACGACTAGCCATACCAGAACACAGAAAAAAAAAAAAGGGAATTTTTATTCTAAGAATTAATATACCAAATTACAGAAAT
>JAOXNG010000892.1:0-10372 GCA_028566535.1 Scolopax minor
AGCTTTTCTCCTTCTAGGGGAAGGTTAATGGAGAGAAAACCAGTCATTAAATTCTACTGGTTCTACTTATGAAAACATGTTAAAATCTGGCCCTTAATTTTCCAAGGAAAGTTTTTCATCCCAGTGTAAGTTCCAGAGTGGCAGTTGTTGGTTGGTTGCAGAACATTTCCAAAACATCTATCTGGAGCAAGACTGGCCTTTAATTTCTTTTCCTATTTACGGGTGGTAAACTTTGGAGATACAAAGTTCATCTCCAAAAAAGCAAGGATGAAGGTTCAAATATAGCTTTCAAGACTTCCAATTTTATTTTTTTATGTGCTTTTTATGAAATTGACTTTGTAAATTCTTATATCATCTGACAGTAGCTGAAGTCTAGATTTTAGCAAGTATTAAATAAAACCTTTTCACAAACACTTCCTTGAATAAAACTTCCATCTACTTAAAAATGACCATTCATTGTCATGTAAAATATTTATAGAAATGTTAATTTCAGATATACATGCTTCATAAAATAGAATTTTCCTGTGTGGAAGTCATCCAGTGGTGGAGCAAAAAAAGTATTACTGGTGTGACACAATTCTCTGTTCAAACAGTGAGACTGTTGAACTGACAGAAATATTTAAATCATTTATGAACCAAACAGAAGTTTAACTTTGTTTCCATAAAGTTTCGACATTTATGAATGATGAAGTAACTGAACCTGATTGAAGGTAGATAAAGATCATCCAAGTTGCTGTGAATTTATGTGTATCATTAGGGAAAGGCAAAACCAACAATGTCTACAGAAATAAAGTATAATACTAGTTGGCAATTTTAATTCTGACTATTAATGTCCCACTGAAAGGACACACGCAGTTAGGATCTCACATAGGATAACACATTCAGGTCACTTGCAAGTTCTCACATGAGAACTGAAAATAGTTTAATTATCTTACATCATTTTTATAACTGAAAAATGTTCAGGACCTCACTACAGAGACACTTAAAATTTTACTGATTTTTCAATACTAAATATATTGATAGCCAGAATTATTCATTTTTTCACTTTCTAACATTTTCTGCTAGAGCTCTTTCTCATGGGGCCAATAATATCACTCTTCTCTGCATTTTAGTAGAAAAAAATCTAAATGTGTTTAAGTGTTTTGTGGGAAAATGTCTTGTGTCTAGGATCTACTATAAGAGAAAACATTCAACAAACATTAATTAGCCTCCCTTAGGCGACTAGTTAAACAGAGACTGACATGGATGGGGTCATTATACCAAATGCACCGTTACCTTCACATGATTGAGACTGTAGACACCATAATTAGACTGCAGCATAGGAGGCTAATGCCCCTTAGCTGTCTTGATAAATCCGGGTCTTGTCACCTCCACCAGTGACAAAGTAGTACAACACTGCAATTTGTTAAACTCCTGACCTTTCCTAAGGATGCCAGAGTACTTCTGTGATGTCCAAACCATTTAGAATGAACAGAAATAGAGTCATCAATCAACTTAAATAGATCATGCAACAACCTCAAGTTAGTAATGTTGCCCACCAAAGGTTGTCTTGACTTAGAAACGATGTGCAAACAATCCACTGCCCATCCCTTTGAGACTTTCTTTGCAATAGGTCATGCCTATGCATTTTTAAAAATCTAGTATATAGTTCTGAATAATTCTTTCGTTAATACATGAAAACCCGAAGAACCAAGAGAAGCTAGAGGGTAGAAGTAACAATGAAGAGTGACACAGATAATTTCCCTTAGGAGGAATGTAAAATTAGGAGGATGTAAAATAATTGCAGCTCATCTACATCCTGTTCATGGAAGGCTGCATTTCATAGACCTCCTTTGGCAGAACAGTTCTTGGGACAAACAATGTTGTATGTAAGCACCAAGAACTGCTCACAATCTTTAATTAAGAAATTTTGGTACTGTCCAAAGGCAGTCTCAGAGGCTTCTACACGAGTTGATTTTTGAGTAGATTTTTGAACTGTCTGGTCAAAGCAAGACTCACTTGCGTTGGACTGTACTACTAAAATAGCATCCTGATACCATTCTTGCAAATATGTAATTACTATCAGTTATATTTTCCATAATGCCATTAAGGTTCTTTCAGGTACCCAGACAGTTAATTAAAGATAACAGGATCAGGTGCTGTTTTCTTGTATATTCCTCTGATTAATATGATCTCAATGATCTCACATAATCATAACAGTGAATATTCCTTTGAACAAACTTTTTATATGGAATTTTCATCTATTCAATGCTCATAAAATAGTTTCCTGAAGTGTTTTGATGTATTAAAATAGGTATAATGTTGAGCTTTTTTTCGCCTTTATTTAGAATAGTAGGGGCTTTTGCATCACAAATATTCATGTGTATAACTTAAAATTTAATATACAAACATAAATTACAATAACATGAATGTTTTTTATCATATTAAATGAGGATTCATGTCAGTGAAACACATTCAAATGATAGTCTAGTATTTTAGCATCTTCCTCTCTTATTTATGAAAAGATAATAATTTCCTCCTAGTCAATCATTTTCAAGACTTGTGACAACAAAAAAGAATATGCCTTTTATTATCACAGATTTTGTAGGCAGTGTTGATATTTATACTTTGTTAACCTAAGATTGGCCAGAGAAGTCATATGGTCTTGTTTCTCTTCTGTGGGTGGATACCCACAAAAGTATTGTTACTGTCATTACTTGATTTCTGTAATTGCTTACAGGCAGGGATCTGGAAGCTCCCTTCCAGAAGCATTATAGTCAGTAAAATCCAAATTAAAAATAAAATGAAAGTCCAAAGGGTGAGAGTATCACTAAAAAAAAAACATAAACCCCCCTTTTGAGTAGTACAAACTATATAAAAATAATGAACAGTGTAAACCATGTAGGTGCTTGTAGCCTTTAGTGTTAATGGAGCAGAGCAAGATAAAGTAGAAATTTAACACACTTCTCCCAACAGTAGAAGACACAGAAAATATCTTGAAAAGAGCAGTGACTTACACAATATATTTTTGCATAAAATCATTTTTTCACCCTGAAAAAAATTTTCTAAACAGAAGGAAATGCCAATTCATTCTAGAACACTGACAAAAGAATCATGATGTGATTTAAGTTCAAATTTGTTCCCTTATTAATACACAGACAAATCTCGAGAGACATAAAACGAGATCCTGAAGTGAGATGAAGTCCTTGCTGACACAAAGTAAAGATTTCAAAAATGGCTATGCCCTTCCCGGCTACTAAACTATCTAATCTGGACTGGATTATGTTTTTCTATTTAATTTTAGAGCAAAAAAACCCCAACCCACCCATATCTTTCAGAACAGTCATGTCATTTCCTGAAAAATAAAAGGATGACTTTGTCCAGAAAGAGGAATCACTGCCTACTGACAACAAAATAAGTTGCCCCAAACAGCTTCAGTTATTAGTTGATCTCACTTCATAATCACTTTTTTCAATCACTTTACAGTGGAGTTTTGTTTGGCTGTTCTTTGTTGTGTTTTTTTTTTCCATCGTGCATAATAAAGTTGTGCTCTACTAAAATAGGAGAAAATGTCTTTTAAGTATTGGCTAATAAAGTTAAAAGACTAGATGGAGCATTACCCTTCTGGCGTGCTAGCACCTTTTGCAGTGATAAAGCCTTGAGCTGATCATGACAGAAACAATATGTAATAAAAAAATGAAGCTTGCAAGGTAATCAACTTTCATTACTTTGTTCAAATTAGGTTTGCTATATGGAGCACTACACTGTTCATTTATCTGCTCTGAGAGGAGGACTCCACAAAAAGAGGAAAATGACAAACAAAACCCAATACAGACCTTTTACAGACCTTTCACTCAAAAAAGCAGATCCCAGAACCAGGTATCAATTAAGCCAAATGGAAACAGTCAAAAGACTGTGAGAATGAAAATTATAATTTAAGATAAAGAGGTAAAGAAAGTTCAAAGAAGCAAGAAAGTAAATAGCAATAAAGAGAAAACACTGATGAAAATTAAACATAATAGGAAAAGTAAATGTATTTTTCTGCAGTTTGAATGGAAACTGCATTTATCTCAATGTTTCTGGACTCAGCTCTGCTCCAGGGAAGGTCTCACTGCATGCTACTCCTCAGTCTCTTCACCCATCACTAAACACAGTTTTTCAAAGGAAAAGAATTAACAGATTGCTTCCTTGAGGGCCCTGAAACGAAGGAATGAATCTCTATGCTTTTCCTCCTGTGTAGTGGTTTGTGTGCTGATTGAAGCAGACATGAGGAAATTGGACCAAATGGTGGTGTTAAATCCATTAGCAAAATGACATGCCCTTGTGAAGAAAAAAAAAGCACAACAGAACTTCAACAGTTTGCACAAGGAAAAAAATGTACAACCAGGAGAGTTAACTTGTTTGTGAGTTATTATCCTACTAAGTATTTGTTTAAAGTTTCACCATATGTGGAGACTTGGCACATGCTACATCTTGTGTTCTGAGGTTATTTACCGGGTGTACTCTTAAAATGTCTTGTAATTGGAGTGTTACCTCTTTGATAAATAGACCTGATTTAAAAGAATAAAAAGCTATATTCCTTGAGATGGATTTCTTTGAGAGTCACGGTATCTTAAATGTATAGCATGTGGTCATTTTTAACAGAAGAGATATTAAGGCACAGAAGGTATTTCAACAGACCTTGTTATTGAAAGAAATTTAAAGAAAGATGTGAACCTTTCAGTGCATACGTTTCCAGAATTATGTACAAAATTTTATAAAACTATTTCTAGAATTTAAAGGTATAGTTCCATAGGTGGGAAGAGACTCATAAATTCTATAAAGGCTTCACAGTGGCTTGTCTTCTGCAAAGCAGGAAATATTCAGTGCTTGAGAGTATCAGCCACAGGGAAACACTGCCCTGGGTCTGACATCAGATTTGAAACTGCAACACTGAAGTCAAAGCAGGACAGATTCCCTGTGGTGTGCTCCACAGTCCTTTTGTAAGTAGTTAATGAAACCCTGTCTGCTTACTAAGGTGTGGGCTGATGCATACCCATGTGCTGCTGGTCCCTTGGGGAGGAGGTTGCACACATTGATACCAAGGGAATCACTAACAGTGGGCTTTACAAAGGGACCCTGACACCTGGGCTGTGTGGGAGGTGATGCTGCTGTGAGTACTGTGCATGATCTCTACCAGTCCTGCAATATGAACATCATCAAAGAGAGCTATACAATAAATACATTTTTGAAAACAAAATGCTTAGGATCTAGGAACAAGAGGAATTTAAAAGTTTTTTGAGGTGGGGGCAGGGGGAGGTTAAAAATTGAGAAGGTAGCATAAGGATGGTATCGCCAGCATTCTTGAAAAGGAGCTGCCTCATCCTGCAAGGAAAGGTGAGAATACCCCTTCATGACTGGCACCAACTTATTGTCTCCAAAGGACTCTCACAGTAGTCTTTCCCACTGTAACTGCATTAACCTTCTTTCATTGCAGCTACAATGAGAAGAGCCCTTGGTGCTTGAGCAAGTAATGGCATCATCCACTCTTGTGGTCACTCTTGGTCACCTCACTGTCAGACAGAGAGTCCTGTGTAACCTGCAGCATTACAAGATGCCACAACCCAGTTGTGCATTGAACAGCTGGTGTGGCAGGAGAACTGCAGCCACTACAGGCACTCTTGCAACGTAAACAGCAGAGATGTATTGCTGAAGAGCCAAGTCCAGATTTGGTCAGAGGTAAGGGCAGGAAATTTGCTATTCTTCTATCTGGTGCTCTATCACCCTGCCAATGGTTTTTTTGGGTTTCTTTAGTGTTATGCTTAGGTGCTTTAGTTAACATTTTTGAGAGATTTTTAGGTTATTTTCAACAGGAAAATATTTCTCCAGGAAATGCATCTTGTTCTGTTGTGTTATCTTCCTGCCTGTCGTTTTGTCCTTCACTAACAGTTCCATTTCTTGCTGACACTTGACTGAGACTTCACAAGAAACTGAATCCCTAAGATTTTACTGAAAATAGGCAACAATGTGAAAGATGAGACCCTGACTGACTCTCTCACTGGTGGAAAGGTTCCTCTAAATAATGTTATTGTAAGATACCAGAGAATCCATATAGGAGAAAGATATAATAAATGAAAGCCACAGGAAAAGATGATCTTTAAGTTCAGGTGCTCTTGAAGCTACCTGTTATGTGAGAAATTCTGGTTTGCAGTTAGGTCACGGTAATGTAGAGAGAAGCAGAGGCATTTTATTTTGCAGGATTTCCTTAGAACTTGACACTTGACTGAACTGCACTTTTTGGCAACTAACAGCGTAAATGATCTCCTAACATGAGCTCACCCCATGCTGTCTCAGTCTTGTTACTAGCAATTGCCATTAAAGGGAATAAGGTGATTGCTGAGGCTGAGTGCAATGTGGTGTAAAACATTCTTGTTATTATAATGTAGGTTTTGAGATTGTAGCTTAAGTCTTTGGCAGTGAGCCTGATATGTTGCATAAACAAAATGCAGTATTCCTAGAAAACACAGAATGCCTGCTGTCAGAATCAGCCTATCAGTACATGAATAACAAGGTAGGCATAATTCAAAAGCAACCTGTCATCTATTGTACAGTAATGCTGAAGTATCCCACAGAATTTATGAAATAGCTCAGCTGACAAAAAGAGGGGCTTCATACAATGAAACGGGTATTTCATTTAGTATTTTCTAGTTGAGGATATTAAGTAGTAGATTCAGGATTGTGCATAGGGACTGCAAAGAAGGTGATCTATGCATGCCAGACTGCCCTGGAGTAACTTGTTTATGCAGCCACATCTAAACTATATAATAACTGATGCTGGAAAATGAGCAATGCTAGCTGCAAAAATATACATTCTCAAAAAGTTTTACAGCATTCATCAAAAACTCTCCAAGGCTGCATCTTCCAGGTCATTCTTTCAGTTCAAAAATGTTCTTTCATATTATATAGTCTTCATACCTGTAGCACCAAAGGGAGTAAGCATATCGCTTCTCTTTGCAGACAGAGTGTATGATGATTTTGTTTTTCTACACAAGCACAGTTAATTTTACTATAGCAATTTATTGTTTCCTTCCCTGTTATGTGAATTTTGTCTTGGAAACTTGGCATGCTCCACAGATCATCTCTACTGAGAAGCTTTTCTATAAAGGAGATTAAGCTGGCGAGTCATGAATTATAGTACCTCACTCACTCCCAATGTGATATGATTTCCAATTTTATCCAGAAAGTTCAGTTTGAGTTGAAAGAAGAAATGCAAAAAATGTGTTCAAAAGCTAAGAAAATGTCCTCTTTATATCAAATTAGACAGAGACGTAAACTCAGAAGAAAATAAAGAAATTACTACAGAAAGATTCAAAACCCTGTGGCAATACCCATGTGTATAGTGCCATAGAATTCTGAGCTGAGCCATTAGTACCAGTTGAGGCAGATATGAGGCACAGTGCAAGCATTTCATGCATGCTGATTTCAGCTAAGCATAAGAGTCCAATTAGTATAAAAAAACCTCCATAGTTTTTCCTTAGCTATCATAAACCCTCCTGACATAATCATATCAATGGAACATGTGGTAGTCCAGTGAATTTCATAGAGATGAAGCAGATAGCACAGTACTCAGCCTTCACTAGGAGGCGCTTTATTGATATTTGGTAGTATAGTTAACATGCCAGGGGGTAACATCAGCATGAATTTTCCTCAAGTCAAGTGCATCTCCAGTAGAGCTATAAGAATTTTACCTTTGCAACACACACATGCACATACACACACTCTCCTCAAGACAGAAGTATGCAGGTGTCCACAATTTTCTTATTGTCTAAAATTCGAATATAGAATCATAGAATAGTGAGAGCTGAAAGAGACCTTAAAGATCACCTAGTTCCACCAACCCTGCCATGGCCCAGGACACTTTCTGCTAGAACAACTCAAAGCCCCATCCAGCCTGGCCTTGAAGGCTTCCAGGGATGGGGCATCTACAACTTCCCCGGGAAACCTGCTCCAGCGTGTCACAACCCTCATAGTAAAGAATTTCTTTCTAGTATCTAATCTAAATCTACACCATCTCAGTTTAAAAACATTACCCATTTTCCTATTGCTACAGTCCCTGTTAAAGAGTCCCTCCCCATCTCTCCTGTAGACCCCCTATAAGTACTGGAAGGATGCAATCAGGTACCCTAGGAGCCTTCTCTTCTCCAGGCTTAACAACCACAATTGTCTCAGCCTGTCTTCATAGAAGAGGTGTTCCAGCTCTCTGATCATCTTTGTGGTCCTGCTGGACCTGCTCCAACAGGTCCATGTTCTTCTTATGTAGGGGGGTCCCAGAACTGGAAGGAGAACTCACCAGAGCAGAGGGTCACAATCACCTCCTTCAACCTGCTGGCCATGATCCTTTTGATGCGGCACAGAATGTGGTTGTCT
This sequence comes from Scolopax minor, assembly GCA_028566535.1. Taxonomy (NCBI): domain Eukaryota; kingdom Metazoa; phylum Chordata; class Aves; order Charadriiformes; family Scolopacidae; genus Scolopax; species Scolopax minor. The sequence goes on from JAOXNG010000892.1 coordinate 8,386, forward strand.
TTCTGGGCCACGAGTGCACATTGTTCTGTCATGTTGAACTTTTCATTCACCAACATCCCCCAGTCCTTAGGGCTGCTCTCAATCCATTCTCTGCCCAGCCTGTATTTGTGCTTGTGATTACACTGACCCATATGCAGGACCTTGCATTTGGACATGTTGAATTTTATGAGGGTGGCGTGTGTGCAGATTTCAAGTCTGTCCAGGTTCCTGTGGATGGCCTCTCTCTTTACAGCATATCAACCACACCACACAGCTCGGTGTCACCAGCAACCTTGCTGAGGGTGCACTCAATCCCACCGTCCATGTTGCCAATAAAGATGTTAAACAGGACTGGTCCCAATACTGACCCGAGGAACACCACTCATCACTGCTCACCACTTGAACATAGATCCATTGACCGCAACAAATTGACAACTATACAGACAATTCCTTATCCACTGAGTGTCAGGCAGCTATACTACAATAGTTTTCCAGGATCTAGAGATAAATAATCAAACTTCAAAGTCATCTTTGGACTTTCAATTCTGCTTGCTATTAAGAAGACAAATATGTAATAGTTTAAATGTAACAATTTCCCCATTAAAGATCAAGCTGCTTTGAATCATTGCAGTTTCTGAAATTAACCTTCATTTCTACCTTCCTGCTGTTTTAATCCTCTCATACATGCACATACTCAGTAAAATTCCTTAAGCTTGCACATATTTAATTATTAGAGGGAGCTGAGTTATAGAGAGGTTTATGGAACATTTAAAGGTTAGATTGCACCATTATAGTCACCTTGTTGAGAAGCAGTGTGCTTGCCATCACAAAGAGGGGTCAAAGGCTCCCAAGAGGAAGAAACCTCTCTCAAGGCTGATAGGGTTTTTTTATTACTCATTGAGCCAGTTCATAACAACACATGAAGCAATGCTGCACCTTTCCAGTACCAGTTTGGCTGAAGAACAATAAGATAATATAATATGTCTTTTACCAAAAATGTACCTTTTTTATAGATTTTCTGTTCTCCAAGTTTTATCTGGAACAATAATATTTAGAAATCCAATTAATTACTTTAGGGAGCAAGATTAGGCCTTCCCATGAGCATTCCCAATGCTGTTTGAAATGCTGGTATTTTACACGTGGTGGTCTTCTGTGATCTGCTACTTCTGAGGATTACCACCTCATTCTGCATTGTGTGTGTGCATGTGTTCAAAAAAAAAGCATTTAATGGAGCTGTGCAAAACACATGTTCAAAAGGGAAGAGGACTACAGGAGTAGCAAGAAAATTAGTTTGCAAGCTAAATAATGGGATTTGCAGTCCTCTTGTTTTAGGTCATAAGCATCATATAGGTTTGCTATCTTGCTTTTTAGATATACAAGACTGTCTTTGAAAAGCTCAGCCCTGTGACTTTCTATTTATAACTGAGAAGCATTATTGATTGACTGATTAATTCCCCATCCAGACCTTAGAAAAGTTATTTAAGCTTTCAGGATATTTTATGCATTTGAGTATATTTATGTGAACAAATGTTCCCACAGAAAAGAGTATTTTTTTCTCAAAAAATCTGCAAATGTATATTTAAATAGCCAAATGTATGTTATTAGGGTTTCATGACTTCATGGTAAATGGGATTGACTTAATATCTCCAAACATATCCCAAATCTACTGGACTAAAATATGCTTTGTATTAATAGACAAGTGAAACAATCTACGTAGATTCGCATTTTCTAGGTCTGCCCCAGCAGTTTTTGAGTTTAATCCTCCAAGCATTCTTGTCTAGCTACTGCTAATAGCAATCATATAAACATACTCGCCTGGGAGACAAACAGTCAGATTAGCTGACCTAGTCAGTTGAAAGCCAGGGATGAAGTCCATATCTGCCTCCTCCTACCGATAATTGAATAGATTCTATCATACACATTTTTGTTCCAGTATAAAGGTAAAAATATAAGATGTTGATGTCAAAGTCATATTGCATGTAACTTTTTAATATGCAGTAGCACAGAG
>JAOXNG010000893.1:0-10372 GCA_028566535.1 Scolopax minor
ATTGACTGGTTACGAAAGCAACAGTGCAAAAATATCCAAAGCGAGTTGACCTTGATCGCATCTCGGAAGGGAGGGGAGGACTGTGCAGTCCTTCCAGATCTGTGCCGGCCAGATACATGCCTCTTTTCCATTTTGTCACCTGGGTCAGATAGGCTTCACCACAGCTTAAGGGTGCCACTTGTCCCTGGGTTAATGGCACGTCAACAATGTCCTAATGATTTCAGGATTAGCTATTTATTTTCTCGAGAGTTTTGGATGATGTTAATTACCAGAGAAAATGAGTAAAACAAACCATTGCTTCTCTCTGAAGCTTAACAAGCTCATACGCTAAGCAGGATGCCCCTGAGCATGCAGTTATTCTTTAGAAGAGAAACACCCAGCACTTTGAGAGTTTAACTAGGCCTCTGGGCACAAATCCCTAATTTATTGATAGGAACATGCCTGACACTGAAGTGTAACTGCAGAGATGGCTGAGTTAGCCTTATACAGCATATACAGCATGTATATTTAACAGCAGCAACAGCCTGGCTATGAATCAGGTTGCTCAGTACACACTGATTTACTGTGTAATCGCACCCTTGAGGAGGCAAAGAACCAGTTTTGCTGCCAAGAAACAGCAAAACCAACACCTGAGAAACCGGTGAGGGACTGGAAGGTGGTCTGTGGCTGCGCAGTGAGACCGCCCTTCACCACACGCCTCTGCTGGAAGGGTGAAGGGCTCAGGCATCAGAAATACACAGTTCACTACAGCTTTTGAGAGAATATACATTTTTGAGCAAAGTTTACGTGAGCTCTGCACTTCCATTTTTTCCAGCTTCAAGGCTGGAAGGGACCTGCTGGGTTATAGACACAAGGCTCCCTCGAGTGCACAAACCCATGCAGCAGTAGAGGTTTAGCCCCAAGGAGACCACACAACATCTATTCCAGGACTACACATGCCAAAACCCACATATTTTTGGCCAACAGCCTTTCACAAATTCTGTTGTACAAAAAGCAAAAGACTATTTTAAAACTATTTAATGCCACAAAAAGAACGGAGGGAAAAATCAAAATGCATGAGCATGTCTCCATGCAACAGCAGGGAACAGACTGCATGGAAAGCCGAGATGGTTTCTCAAAATTAATTATGCCCAACCCTCAGAAGAAGACAAAAAAAATATGCCATAATCCCATTACTTTCTGACCACAGATTTGCCCACCAGTGGAACCCAGGCATGCAAAGTCCAGCACTCAAGCACTCAAAGCACTAGTACCCTGTCCACCCTATGCTCTGCCAGTGGACATGGCTACTAGCAACAGCCCAAGCCCAGCTGGTGTGAATCATAGCCTGGACTCACAATTCTTTCCAAATTTGTTAATTTGTGGATCCATACAGAGCCTACTCAGTTTCCAAAAATGAATAGCAACAGTTTACTCCTCTACACAGGGAATTAATTAGGTAATTGTAGATAAGAAACTAAGTACTCAGCTTCAGGCACTATTTTTGGGAATTTCTATCTGTGATGTAGATCTGGTGTCAAAAGCAGATACACGTGGAGGGTGCATGGCTCTTCTCTGTCCTGCTACCACACACCAGCCACAGTCCTGCAAATTTCAGGCAAGAATCTTCAGCCTGATGAATACAACAGGTGATACTAGAGAAATCAAATATCTGAACACTCACTAGAAAATAATAAAATATACTTGAAGTATAGACCACATATTTGACTTCTACCCTAAGTGCTGGACAGACAGCACTTGAAGGAGTTTTTTTGAAGAAGGAATTTGCCTCTCCGTTTATCTGCTGTATCAGTATGAAAATGAGTTTCATTCTAAAGTTATTGTTACCACAATATTCCAAAAATAATGTTTTACTGCAGTAAAGCAGAAAAATTATTCAATGTTTAAATTACTTGTTGAAGAAGAACTACTCTCAATTCTACTCAAGCGTTTAATAGCAAGGAATCCAAGACCAGCAACAGAAGGGATCTGCCAGGTCATCTTGTTTTCCTTCCCTGTAGAGGTTCTCTTCCCCCAAATACTTGTCCTTGCAAGATAATTTCCAGTAATGTTTTCATTCTTGTCTTTCTCTGCAAAGACAAGCTTTCTTCTATTTCCTGGGAGGCTCTGCATTTACCTCCTATTGCGTATTCACAGCCCAGTGAAAAATAATCAACAAAATGCTGGTAACCAATTGCTAGTTACAGTCACTTTATAAATATTCTGAATAAGTCAGTTTTACCAATTTTAGAGCATATCAAGGGTCCCTTTGCAAATACTTTCAGAATGGCAATGGCATGACTGATAAAAAAGACACCTGTGTCAAGGCAAATTCCCCTCCTGCCAAGCACCTTGAACACATGGAAAAAGAGGCAACTTGTTTTCCCTTAGTTAAACACTAGGCTAAGCATAAGTATTGATCAATTACAGGTATTGGTTTGCTTTTAAAAATATATTTAAGTGTTTATCTATGTGATCACATAAAGTTATATATCTATTCGGATAAAGTCAATTACTCAAATTAGTTATGGTGGATTTATGGTTTGATCTGGCTCAGAAAGTTCATGGCTGAAGCACAGGCAGAGCGTGGGAAATACTATGGGGAAACAAATATTAGCTCTGCTTTTCACTCTATCTTGGGTATCTGCTTCTTGCCACTTCGGGGCCTGGGCTAGAGAAACCCTTGATCTCACAACCCTCACACAGATATACACAAAGGACACATACAGCTTATTCAATTTGCCATTTTCATTTAAGATGCACAACTAGATACAAAGCAGTACTTTTAGAGAACTAAAAAATATTGTCTAATAAGCATGTAGGAGACTCAGAATAAACTTTGAATTAGCTTGCACAGATATTTTGAAAAAGAGTAAAAGGTTGGTTAGGTAGTTTATAACTCTGCATTTCTTCAAAATGAGTAAGTTGTAACAGCTGACATAGTCATAAATTATAGGTGTAACAGTATTTATAAATTACTCTGCTATGCCTGTAGTAATTTTAAACAACCGAGCAAAGGGTAAAGGTCTGGTTTCTTTGAAGGCAATGGCCAAGTTCTCGTTTATTTCACTGAAGCCAGAATTTCCCTTTATGTGTTTCCTAGGTTATGAATGAAAAAAATGCTTTTCCTTTTTTCCAACAAATTAGTGGAAAGAAAACCTCTTTGCTACAGGTGGTTTACCATGTTTGTTCAGAAGTGAAGAGCTGTAGTGGTCGAGTGGTAAAGCCCCTGTCTGTCTGCCTGCTTTTCCCCTAGAAAAGCAAAGTTCTCCTGTGTTACATCCATGAGCTGCTCTACTCATCAGTACTGTCACGCCACCACTGCTTTTCCTCCATAGTCCCCTTTTCAGAGCTATCTCCATTGCTGTCAGAGACCCTTACAAAATTTTATTGTTTTCTGCATCTAATACTATCAGCAATTCCTTTGCAAAACTTTATGAAATTATTTTGCAATAAAGCAAAAGCTATGGAAAATTAAAACTATATGATAGCCACTATTTTCTGGCTGAAGAGATTTGAAATTTTAAGCAGCTTTGTAACATGAAGACAAATAATGATCTGTAGATATGCTGAATATTAGCATGTGCTCTTCTTTCTGTAGATCTGCTTTAGTGCCTTGGAGCACCCTACACTATATAAATAGGCAATTACAGAAAAGGATTTTAGGACAAGATTTAGATTGGAAAAATTGTAGGACTGATTTCTAACTACGGAAATTGTTATTTTCAAGCCTTGCCAACCGTATAATCCCAGTTTCTATCTGTGAATTTTGTGCAAAGTAATAAATAAAGGCATAAGCAGATTACCTGTACTACATAAAATACACATAAATAAGCAACATTGCTTTTAATAACTTTGTAATTTTTAGATTTAGATCTTTATATTAAAACTGTTACCTTCTAAACAAAACATTAATAATTGCCAAAAAGAGTAAGTATAATTTTAACATTGTGTTTATACAGCTTTTCCATGCACAGAATAAATCAGTTCTCATACACTTAGATAACATTTTTTTTTCCCTTGAAAAATGCTTTTTCATTTTTTTGAGGTATTTTTGCTTTATTTAATAAAGTGTTTTACTCCTTTTTCTATTTATTCCTTGCTGATTCCCAGTCCTATTTTCTGTTGTCTTCGTTGCACCCTCTTCCTTAGATTTTTACTTCCAATTTCTTTTAATACCTAGAAATGGCACCCTTCTGCATCTAAATTCACTGACTGGTAAAGGTCAAACTTGCTGGCAGACAAAAATGCCAAGGGAATTGGCCCTGGACGCTGGCAGCTCCCGGGTGGGAAGGGAGCCACACTCCTCCTTCCTCCCATTCCCATCCTCCTGCTCCGCTTCCCGGGAGCGGTGGGAAGGCGAGGAAGAGCAGAGCACTGCCAGCACGGCCCTGCTTCCCTCCTCTGGTCAGAGGGGCCAGATAAAGCCTGGCAACCGACTGAATTCTCAAAATAAATGCATTGAACAGATACATGCTGCTTCGGTCCAGCCTCAGCTGTCAGCCTCAGAAGGTCAGAAGACTGACCTTCTTTTGCTTCAATGGAAATTAGAGCTAATGGTGCCAGCTTCAGCACGCACTGAGGGATTAACTATTGTGATTCATGTTAAATTCCCACGCTAATTTAAGCCTCAGAGCTTTGCTTTGAAATGTTTTTTATACATGGCAAAATGCTGGGTTACCAGCTCCATCACATTCCTATTTCTCAATTTTAACCTATCACAACAATAAATATATTATCTAGCATGCAACCACAAATACCTAAAATAATTTCTCTTCAACACATTAGTTGCAGCACATTAAAACTCTGTTCTATTGCTATAGAAACACCATACAACGTTACCATTTGTCATAAAACAGACACTGTCTTATAAATTTTATAGTAAGACCTTTATAAAATAAGTTGTTACATCTGTCAAACAAACCAGATTTAAAAAAAAAACATGCCAGTAAGTGCTGTCAAAGGATTCTAAATAAATGTTTAAGACATCATATGATTTCGCATCAGTGAAGTGAGTTAATATTATCCAGTGAGTCACCTAGTTAATTCACTGTAAATTTATGGGATGGTATAAAATGGAAGGTGAACACACATTTCCACAGATCCTTCAGGGCAAATCAAACATGCAAGCTGGGACAGGACAAATAATTACAAAATATTAACAAGCTGCAGAAATCCATTTTTTGCACTTGCTTGTGTTTCCTTTTTGGCACTGGAAACAATCAGAAAGCAAAGAGTGAAAATTCCATGTACCATAGGACCAATATAACTGCAAAACCTGTGGCAGTCAGTTACATCCTTTCCTAAAATAGTAATAATCTACAACTGTAGCAAAAGATTTAATAATGGTGTAAGGAAATACATCAAAGGAAAAGAGTATGGCCAGTGAAAAGGAATGGAATTTGGTCTATGGTTCACAATAAGTCAGTATCAGCGTGCATCTACAAAAGGAACTCAACAGCATCCATACATACAGTGTACCTGTACACTGCATCTATACATATATAAAAATATAAAGAAAATGCAAACATATACAGACAGAAGTACAATAAAGAAGATTTTAACTGCTAATTTCAGGGAAATGAGCAATGTCAGTATAATGCTTGTATTTAAATGGGCATTATGAACAATATTAATGGGAGGCTGTTAGGTTTGATTTCCATGAGGAGTTTTTTTTCGTTCTCTTGAGAATTCTCCTCCCAGTGCCCTCCTCATTTGTAACCTGTGAAATCTGGAAATTGGCCAATACTGCTACCACAATGTTGCGGGGAATTCACACCTCAGATCAGCAAAGGAGTTCTTCAGCAGACAGTATACCCTAAAGACTAATTAGCATTAGGCATCGATTTAAAATATGTACTATATATCTTACTCTGTATTACTATTAATCTCATATACAAACAACCTTCAAATAATCATATTTGAATTTTGAAATCTTACAAACTTTTGATCAAAGACATGTATCCCATTGAAACTCCATCTGCTGAACTTGCTTCTTTACTTTGTTTGATCTTTCTGTTACATGGGAATAATCACAAATAATAATGGGAAAAAATATATAAATAATACCTTAACAAATTTTTCTCTCTTATGGAATCTGCAGGGCTTTGAATAAAAAGCAGAAAAGAAGTTTTTGTCCTGTGTTAGTGAATAAGGGAATCTCTTTTCTGGATTTCTGCTGATCAGTGAAAATAAAATACAACTCAGAATTACTAAGTCGTGTATAAATGCTCTTGTATTAGATGTTTATTCAATAAACTGTAACCTCCACAGTGGCATAAAAATAATCTTGTTTTTGAAGCAAATATGAAAATTCTTCTGATAATGAGATGAGCTTAATACTAATTGATACAGAAAGTAAGGAACTGCTCCCATTAATAGTTACTCCAAACTTCTAACTGTGTTCAGTACATTTTCGTACATTTCTCATGAAAAAAACAAGACTGATCATTCCCAGAGAAGTAACTGGATGAACTAATTAATAGTTTGGCCTGATAATTGCAACACCACCAAGTTAAAAACAAGTAAGAGAAAGTCTGGGTGTGTCCCACCTGCAGAGGAAAGATGGCTTCTTACCACATGTGAGCCTGATTTACTCACGTAGAGTTTCTCAACTTGGCAGACCAGCTGAATCATGAGTTTGCTCAACAATACTTCCATCAACCCAAACTCATCTGTCTTTCATTTGCATTAAGATTTTACTTCACCACTAGTTACTAAATGTACGTTACCGAAGAACAGACATTTCCATCTCACCAAAGATGACCAAGCTTTTTTCAAGAGACTAATTAATTTGATACTATCTCTCAAGTCACAAACAGGAAGTAACAAGAGTCACAAGAAACATATCTATTTAGCAAATATACTACATGTACGTGTATATACATTCATATATATATATGAATGCTCTCCATCAGCTTAAGAAAATGCTAATCAGAAATCCCACCTTTTCAGGGAACCAGACTTCCATAGTTTTTCAACTTATTTCAAACTATTCAAGCAAAGAGAGCAATGACACAGAGCTTCTCTTCATCAAATATCCAGCAATCCCTGTTTTGTTTCAGGCAGCCCTGCTCTTCCAAGAGCAGGTAAATTGTTCTTAAACGCTTAGGGCTGTGTTGCCACCTAATCTTTTTCAACTCTTCTTTCTTTTCTTCCTAGGTAACTGAAAGCAGTTCACAGGCAGAATTGCACAAAGCTTTAGGAACCTGCACAGCCAAGCTTATGGTGACCTGTATACACAGCACAGACACACCAAAAGACCTTTGGGGCAAGAACTTGACACTTGTGAGGTTTTATGCAGAGCTAAAGCTACAGAAGTCATAATGTGTGTAAGCTCTCTACAACTATATAAACACTGCAAAATTACCTACCACACACAGTTCTTTTGTCTCAGTGTCTGAATCTTAGAAACCGAAGTATCATCTCCTACATGAGAATTACCAAAATAGCTATGAAGATTTCTTAAATCCTGCAACTTTTTCCTGTTTCTTTTCTATAAAAAAAGCTATGGAGTCAGCTTGCACACGTGCATCTGCTAAACCTGCAAAATACTTACTTTGCATTGAAATTTAAACTCCTCCCCACATGTCTTTTAAGGAACTATGAAGGAACTATAGTATTTTATATGAGCTGACATCTTAAAAAGCAGACTTTGGTATGCAGAGCCTAACAGTGCCATTGAAACTTCCTGGGAGCCTGCTTCTCAGAAGCAAAAAGACATTATCTCACCAACAGACCTGCTCTAAACAGTGCTCCCTTTTGCATATGAGCCACCTATCATGGCATGCCATCTTGTAATTCCTATAACAACATCAGAGAGAACTGATGCTGAGAGTACATACAGGAAAAGGTACTCTTTTGTTTAAGCAACTAGTTATATAATGCTAGATGCTTTACATGTACATAAATCAATATTTTTTAATGAAAATTCTCTCTGTATTGAAGACTTCAGTCTGTTATTAAATAAACATAGAGCATCAACATAATACTGCTTCCATAACACCGCAAAACCAAGTCTGATATATATGCATACGCAGTGAGGTACATATGCCTGACAGTAGAAAGTTACAGTATATCCCCATGATTTCAAAAAGTTCATAGCTAAAGATTATATCGAGCTGACCAAAATATGTATGTGAGACACTTCAGTTTAATACTTGCTTCAGGAAGAGATAGTTAAGGGAATTCCACCGTTGTCGACTGTGTGTATTACCTCAGAACACATTTTAGTACTTTATAATCTGTTAAATGTATCCCTTCCTCTATATAAATATTTTTTAAATGGTTATTTTCAGCTTGGCAAATACACGTTTCTTGCAGTTTTTACGGAACACCATGTAATGAATTAACTACACACTTGGCAATAAGAATCTAAAATATTCCCTGTGCAAACCGAAAAGGCTGCTGCATTCTAAAGACTGACATGCTCTTTGACCCTAACCATATTTCTTTGAGCACAAAACCTCTCAAATTTCTCAAATGTCAAGTCTTGCTGCTTCTCCATAGAAGCATATGAGACTTCAAATGCAGCAGAAATGCTGTGTATATGATGCACAACAGCAGAATGAGAGAAAGAACTGGCAATGCTGCTATGTTGTCTGTTGCAGAAATTCAGGTTTAAATAAAAATCCTTTGATGAAATCAGCAGACACATCAGAGCTCATTTTCTCCACTTAATGCATTCCCTCTTTTGCTTATATATTAAGCATCTTCATCTTCTTATATTAATTTTTTTTTGTTTCATCACTTCACAATTCAATCATTTCACAGTTCAGCTGTAGTTTCAATGAGAATGGCCTGTAACACATTTGCTGGCAATCTAGTAGGTTCTGCCCAGAATGGCATTTTCCCCAATCTTGTGATAGAAACAAATCTGATTTAAAGTGGAGATGCAATGGTAATGAATGTATTTTATACACCCATTTTAAGTGCTTTATGATCTATCATCCTACTCAAGAGATTCTCAATTCTCTACATAATCTACCTTCCCTTCAGGTTTGTTCTTAATACTTTCAGCTTTTGTACACACACCAAAAGGTCACCTTTCAGGAGGACTAACACATGCTATCCTTCAGCAGTTTCATACTATGGATGCACATTCATAATGAAGTACAACAAATGCTTTTTTTGCTTATCCAGTATCCAAAGAGTTTATATATGCCCTGTCCCCTCACACTAGACTAAAAAGGACCTGGAAGTAGGTAAATGATAAATTTGCATACCAACAAAATACTTCTGACAACTCCAATTATTAATGAGTAGCTTCCTTTTCTCCCTTCAATGCCTGTCGATAGGATCACTCACATTGTCACTGATTCAAAGCAGTATCCTCCCACATACTCATAGTTGATTTGAGAATCTTTCAGCTGGAGGGCTAACACAGGAGCACCAAGAACAGCTTTGCTTCTGGATGTCTCTGAAAGCCAAGGATTTGGAAATACACCACCAAACAAGGGGGTCACTTTTCAGATGTCAGGCCCATAGAATTTTCTGCAAAGTTAATGCTGTAATTTGAACACTTGTGTGTACTTGGGTAACTGCTGGCAAGTACCTCATTGCAAACTCTGACAACTTGTTATCCAGTTAGTTACCCTAGTGATAGGCTTAAATTGAGTATAATTATCTCAAGGAACCAAAAAATCACAAGAAAATAAAAATCTCAAGCTTAAGTGTTCAAAATGCATGTGCGTCTCCATTGTAATAGGCAAGTGGACAAGCAAACAATAAACATAACCCCACATCTTGAATTGACAGGATGTATTACTAAAAATAATTGTCAAATAATTCATCCTTACAGCTCAAGCTAGTCTCTGAATTTCAGTGGTGGCCAACAACTGTGTCCTAAAATCTGCAGTTTTCACAGTGACAGTATGTCTCTTCAAAATCACCTGAATCAGATGTCTAAAGGGCAGGGGCTCTGGAGGAAGGACAACGGAGTAACTTCCCAGCTACCAGCCTATTTCAACAATTTGCAGAGGCCTCAAGGACATTCAGTGCATCTTCATTTTATGAAAATTACTAGCTTGGTATGAAGAGAAATCTAAACCAATGCTGTATCAATGAAAACACAACTGCAACTCAAGTCTCAAATCCTTCCACCATCAAGCAAGCTGCTGGCAGGTGTTTAATCTGGATGTGGACACAGCTGTGTATAGGGTCAGGAGAGACAGAACATAAATCCTGAGGAAATCAGGCTTCATTAGTTCTGCTACTCAAAAGCAGATGGAGAACACGCAAATGGGAAGGTTTATTGTGTAAGAAATCAGTCCAATCTTCTTCATGGTATCTGCCCCTGTACAGACCTGGAAAGGTATTTTTCTTGCCTTCCCTGCTTACAACCTGCCTTTATCAGAGAGTTCTGCCATTATCACTAGTCTCTCAGCATACAGCT
>JAOXNG010001060.1:0-10212 GCA_028566535.1 Scolopax minor
GAATGGACACGTGGAGACACAGAGAGCCACCGAGATTGATGGATGGAGAACTGTTGGGACACCTGGAGATCTAGAGGGGGTCTATGACACCTGTGCAGTTGTCAGCCACTGCCTTCAATGCAGGTCCTTCAAATGTATGTTCCTGTGACCAAGAGCCAGGTTTGCCAAAGTCAAGCAAAGACTAGAGACCGCACCTGGGCAAACACAGTAAGAGGAGCACGGTGGGCCAGGGTCAAAGAGCTCTCCCCAGGGTGGGTGCAGCTCCTGTCAGTAGTCTGCCAGCAGCTTGATCTCTCTGGCTACAGTTTGTTGATTGATGACAGATCTGGCTAGGTCTTTCTGTAGGAAAGCTCTGGTTTTAGACAAAAATGTGTAATTTTGCCTGCCATTCTCAGTAATGTGACCTTCCCTCACAAAGAGATGAGAATGGGGAGCACGTGTCCATCAAAATAAAAACGTTGTCTCATCTTCCTTGCCTAGGAGCCTAGCACTCATTTAGACCATCTCAAAGCTGAATTCTGAAACCAGTTGGGATATCTGGCCTCTGGCCAGTTATCTCCATCAGTTGAGCAGTGAGACGGTCACTTGAGACAAAGGCAATGCTAGCTCTGTCAGTGCCTGTACATAATGTATAGCTCCCATGCTGCATAGTTGTTCTAGTGAGGCTCAGTGATAGAGGCAAAATGGAGATCAGTCTTCCCATCCCTAGCTGGATGAAGGGAATGGAGAGCTTTGGAAACTGGATGCCAAGTCAACTGGAAATTTCCTGGAACCTGATTTTACCAGACAGAAATATCCCAACTGCTTGCTTAAGTGAGACCATGTTGGGACCCAGATATGGAAAGCTTGGGCTGCATCAGAATTGTTACAGAGTGCTGGGAAATATTTCTGGGCACAGAACCATAGTTGATTGGATTATTACAGCAGTCCCTGGTACATTTCAGGGTACCAGGACAATGCTGTCTCTTAAAAATCTCAGATGTGGCTTGAGAGTTTAATGTAATCCATGTACTGCTCTTGACAGGCATGTGGTGACCAACCTTTTCTGGAGCTGGTTAAACAGCACGATTGTCTACCCTTCTGGACAGGTTGTCATCAGTGCTAGAAAATGTACCACAAGTTTAATTTCTGAGTTTTAACCTGAGCCTCGGATTCCAAAACAGAGCCAAAAGGCTGTATCCCTGTGCCGTTGACTTTCAGACCCAGACATGAATGATGGGGAAGAGGAATGAGTTCCTGAGAGCCTCTCCTTGCAAATGGTGCCATTGCTAACAGCTATTGCAAGGAGCTGGTGGAGACTGCTCTTGACCAGTATATATTTCCATTTCTCTCATTGTATACAGGGAAGCAAAAAGCAAAAGTCATTACTTGTTGCTGGCTGGTGGTAGTGTTGCTGCAGTGCTTCCTTGGGTGCATGCAAGGATTGGCTCAAGCCAAAGAGCTTTAAGGAGGTCCACATCCCTGTGATGTGATCCAGAGCACAGATCCTGGCTGCACAGCAGCAATCCATTTCCAGTTGAAACAAAGGGACACAAGTGACAAGTGATCAAGACCTGGCCTGGGTCACTGATCAGCATGGTTCTCTCTGTTGGGTTGGGTTTTTTTTGTGTGTGTGTGTGGTTTTTTTTTTTTTTTTCTCCATGAAAAAGTCCATCTGGTCAGATGTCTCCATGGCAGCCTTGCAGGAGGGGATGTTCTGAACTGGTGGATGGTGGCCAAAGCAGCTGCTATTGGCTAAGGGGCACTTGGCACAGTATACACCCATCCTTACTGCCACCTGCGTATAGTCTCAGGAGAGAGGAAAAGGTGGGGAGAGACTGGCTCCTCCCTGCATCCCACTTCTTCATTTAGGCTCTGCTAGAAAGAAATTATCCTTCTAAAGCCAGCTTCATCGATTTCAGAGGAAGAAGTCCGTTGGAGATTGGGCAGCAAAAGCCCCCAGGATGAGGATAGCTGTCCTCCTCAGCCTTCTGTTCCACATTGCAGCTGCTTCTCACCAACTGTGAGTGATGCTTAACCTCTTTTTAGGTCTCAGGCTAGGCAGATGGACCACGTTTCATGCTGCCAGCTCTCCTGCTTCCTGCGCTATCAGATCACCCCAGAGAGTAGCTGAGAGTCATTTGCCTGGCCTGCCATGCATTAGATCAACTCCTGAGAGTTAAAATACAAGCTAACTTCCAAGTCAAACCTTATGCCCAAGGATGTTTGCTTCTCCAGTTGCCATGCCAGATCAACTCACTGGTTATAAACCAGTGCAAGGTTGAGGCCACTTCTGAAGATTGCAAGGGATGGGTTTTGGGAGTTCAGAAGATGACTGGAGTAAAGGGTTTGAAGTAGATTATAGGGCTGTACTTAGGATAATCAAGCAGATCAGATTCAATTTCTCAAGTTATCAGTGAAGCACTGTTGCTTTTGAATATTGATTGCAGCCATGGCACGTTGTTGAGGAATTCTTCAGTAGTGGGCCACTGCAGGGAAGCTCTTTTTCTTCTCTGAGCCCTCAACCTGATGCTACCTCTGATGTCTTCTTTCCTCTGCCCCAGACATTACCTGGTGGTGATCCCTGCAGACCTCCGCTACCCATCCACTCAAGTTGTCTGCCTCCATATCACCTGTTATGAAAAAAAACTTCAAGTGAATCTGGTCCTAGAGCGCTCTGCAGGACACGAGCTCTTATTGCAAGAAACCATCCAGAAGGAGAAGGCTTTCACATGCACTAAGTTCTGGGTGAGCCACCCCAGGCAAATGCCATTACTGATTTTCCTTTCAGGAACTGTAAATCCCTTGAGTTACTGCCTAACCAGGGATGACAAGGACAGAGTCTACTTTGCCTTAGAGTGAGCCTGCTGGGAAGAGGAGTGGGTGGTGCCTTGGGATATGTACCCCAGCACAATATCTGTTTGTCAGCACTGAATTCCTCTTCTTTCTTTCTTTTTGAACTTGATGTTACATTTGTTATAATCTACCACACTTCTGGATACATAAGAAGAACTCACCTGTTTCCTTCTTGTTCCATCCCAGACCAGATGAAGAAGCTTTAGCTCTTCTCTGAAGGCCTTCTGCAGCTCCACAGCGAAAGCTTGGGGAAACGGTGGTTTGCATAATGTACTGCAGTTTTGGTAGGACCCTATGTCAGGCAGCAGCTCAGCTCTTAGGAGCTACTGAAAAGCATTTGGATGGAAATGAATGTGCTTCTTATTTTTAAACAGTGTCTTAGAGATGATTGTTGGAGGGAATTTAACAAAGATATAGAATAAGGCAGACATGCCTAAACAGTATCCCTTCTACTATACAGTATGATCTGTGCTGAGGCTGCTGGGGTCTTTGGCTGCTGGAGTCATGGAGACCCTTTGGTTGTCTTTTCTAGGCTTGCTCTCTTACTTGTACGTGCTGGGTAGCTCTGAAGGCCTAGCATTTGAGGCTGTGCTACAGCTCAGATTCTCTCCTTTGACTCTGTGCTACCACCTCCCACCGTTCTGGCATCTGTCCATCTTCCTGACTGAGTCTGAAGACTCTTGAGGTGTCAAGCACCTGCTTGTCACCAGAGGCAAAATTCTTTAGCCATTGGGAAAAAGGACAGACTCCATGACAGGCCCTCCTACTGTCATGTAGGACTGAATGTGATCTGCATCCAGATGTTGGAGGGCATTCCTAGGACAGTAGAGGTGAACTGTTTAGTTTTTCCAGTTACTCTCAATTCCTGCTCAGGGCCTCCAGCAGATTACCTGGGGCCTGAATGCTCTTCTCTGTCGGTCTGTACAGGTTGCACCTCCAACTGATGACACAGAGGAGATTGCCACTGTCAAACTGACCATCACAGGTGAAGGGGTCAATATCGAGGAGAAGAAGGAGGTCCTGATCCGCAAAGCAAGCAGTGGCATCTTCATCCAAACAGACAAGCCCTTCTATCAACCAGGGCAGACAGGTGAGAAGTGCAACTGGTACCAACCATGGGCTGTAGGCTCTCTGCTGGTAACACTCCATAGAAAGCCTGTGGTTGACTGAAATTCATGGACAGCCCTAGCAGAAGGCTTTGAGATGATGTTTTCAATGATGTCCAGCTTGTGGTAACTGAAGTTGCAGGAGGCAGTAGGTCGTTGTCCGTGGTGTCTTACATGTGGTAATGTCTGCGTCAGGTGTCACCACAAATATGTATAGAATGCAGGAGCTGGAGAAACAGATAGAGCAGGACTCCAAAGGGAGGAACTGAAATCTGATAAATATATTCCCTGATTTCCTTTTGCCTTCAGTGAAATTTCGTGTTGTGACTCTGGATGAGGACTTCATTGCACTCAACGATTCGGTGAGACATCCCTCAAGGGTGGTGGAAAAGGCTGCCCTGCTCTATACCTACTTCTTTTCTACCCTGCTTATCTGCTGATGCTGCAACTTTTCCACACGTATCCCTGGGCCAGGCCTGATGTAATTCAAGTTTTTTTCAAGTAATTTTTTTCCCAAGTAATTCAACAGGACAGTAATTCAAGTAAAAGCTAGTAACTCAGGAAAATGGCATAAGTTTACATGTCTCTTGCTCATCTTGATAAAATGTTCATGCAAGCACAGGTGTGGGACATTCTGCTTCCTGATGTGATGGTGTCATGTAGGGAGTGAATAGTGTGCTAGTTGGGTTTTTCTTGAGGTGTGGTGGGGAGGGTTGCTCAGTCTGACTCCTACAAGTCTGATCGGACAAGAGAAAAAACTTTTTAATTGTGACAATGATCAGATACTGAAACAGGTGCCCAGAGAAGGCATTTTCATCCTTGGAGATGTTCCAAACTCAACTGGAGATGGCTACAAGCAATCTGCTCTAAGACATGCTTCAGTAGTGTGTTGGCCTAATGACCTCCAGAGGTTCCTTCCAAACTGCATGATCCAGCACTTCTAAAACCCCCTTAAGACTGCAGCTGAGCCAGAGCTAGGTGTGTTTTGGCAGTGAATTTTCCAGATAGATGACTCTGCTAGGAAGTCATTTGCAAGTGCTGGTTGACCTCCAGATTGGCTTTTGCTTTCCTTTTCTTCTCACCTTACTGTAGCAGACCCACCCAGTATTTCTCCTTTTTGGTGACATTTGTTTTACTTTATACCGTTGTCAGTGCTCTAAATTTCCAAGTCATTAGTTTCACATCTTTGAGAAGATGGTGCGCATCTGAAGTACCTTGTGTGTGTTGCTGGCATGTGTTTCTGTCTTCTAATATTTTTGCCTTTTTTTTTGTTCCCCCAGATTTCCCTGTTTCTCCAGGTGAGTGATGCTGAAATCTAGTATTACAGTAATCTTGACAGCAGCCGTTTCATGGGGCTGTTTGGGTTCAGTATGATAGATTTTACAGACCTGTGAGTGGAATGGTAGAACTTCAAGATTTTTTAAACTAATATACTCCCTTCAGCTTCTGTTTTATGCTCCCAGTTACTTTAGGAAAGATCTCAGTTGTTCTAAGCTTGCAAGAATATAGACAGATCAACTTGGACTTTCACAAAAAAAGATTAGAACTGCAAAGGATCTTTCCTTGAAATCAGAATTTAGAGAAGAGTAAAAGGAGTCTTGTCTTCAAAATTTCTTAACTAGCCTATACCAAACTTTGTTCCTTAGATATAGAACCTGGTAGTCTGCAGCTCTGAAATCCTGAGACTCAATTTCTGTGGAGTGTGGGTCAGTGAGATGCTGGAACAACTGTTTCTTCCTCTCTTGTGGGTGTAGGACCCTAAGAACAACCGGATAGAGCAGTGGCTGAATGTAGTCCCCAAAGACGGCATTGCAGATCTGTCCTTCCAGCTAAGTGATGAGCCTCTGCTGGGGACATATGTCATCAACGTAACCAGTGCACAAGCGTATGGCAGCTTCTCCGTTGAAGAGTATGGTATGAGCATGTGGGGGATGTGTCTGACCTACAGAGAGGACCTCACACTCTTGGTTGGGAAGCTGGGTGTTTGTTCCATCATAACCATCCTGGGAGCAAACGGGAAAAGTAATAACATGTTGTAGAAAAGAGTCTGAGCTGAGGCTCAGGAAAGAGACCAATTTGGGACCTCGTGTCAGTGTGTGAGAGGAATGTTGTGTGTAGCTCCAGAGCTTTGATGCAAATGATGCCTGTAGATCTCTGTGTCAGCCAAAACAAGGTCATTTGAGATGAGCATTTCCAGAGAGTTTGAAATCCAGTGCCATCCCACTTCTCTTTGATTCCCTAATTAACTGTGTTGTTAGTCTAGTCTTCCTTCAGTTTCAACAGCTGTCAGAAGTGCAAGGACATAGACATGTTTGGATTTTAGTTTGGGAAGGAGCAATCAACCAGGGACTGCACATATGTTAAAGAAACAATGGAAATCTTCCCTTTCCTTTTTTTTTTACCACCTTCTTTCTTAATTTCCCGGCTCTTATTCCACCATAGTCTATCTTGATGTTGATTTTCTGGAAAGCTGTCCCTGGCCAATGTGTCCTACAGTTGTCTGTTTTGTCCTTCTAGTGCTACCAAAATTTGAAGTGATCTTTGAGGCGCCAAACCAGATTTACATGCTAGATAAAACCTTCCCGCTCCGGGTATGTGGCAGGTGAGGATTCTGCTTGGATGGATGGCCCTGTGTGAATTTCTGGCCTGTTCAGCATAAGGTGGCTAGCTATCCATGAGGAGCTCAGGGGAGGTTTACTACCCTTCAGTCACAGAAGGCCAGAATCTTCTACAGCAGTTGTTTATGCCCTGATGCAACACAAAAAAACCCTACCCCTTATAACTATCCTTCTGATATTCTAAAGTCTCTTTTCTAAAAACATAACAGAAGTCTCTAAAAACCCCCAGCCTACAAAACCTGGGGGAACAACCTATCCTTTGATAAGCAGCCATTTGTAGGGCAGGAGGTGGCAGATGTTTGGTGTTCATCTCCTTGCAGAACAAACTCGTGGGAAATGGAGGGAAGCTTTTCCAGGATATGCCCTAGACAAAACTAGAAAAGGGCAAAAAGGAATTGCCCCATGTACAGTACCAGGGCAATGCTAGGGTTAACAGACTCATGTAAAGGTGCTTTCTTAATGAAAAGCACTTTCTTAATCACCCATACTTCTGCTCATAAGACAGAGCATGCCTTCAGCATATCCTGGGGTTGTTGCTGGTGATGCTGATATAAAGTACAGAGCTCTATGCTGAGTCAGCACCTGTAACAGCCTGTTTGCCCAGAATAGATTAGTTCAGCACTAATTGTACCACAGAGCCCTCTCTCTCCCATCACCGGGGTGCCCTAGCCTGACCCTGCTTACTGTGTCAGGGCTCCTGGGGCTGCCCTGGGGATGCCACTCTTGTGCTATACCATGAATATCCACGATGCAGAGCAAGCCCTGCCTTCTCTCACCCCGTGTGACTTCTTTTCCCTGCTTCCCCAAACAGATATACCTATGGGAAAGGCGTCCAGGGGACGGTCCATGTGAGCCTTTGTCAGAAGATAGCCCCGTTCCTGCCCAATGCTTTTAAACCCCATCTCTGTCAGGAATTCAACAACCAGGTGAGATGCCTAGCAGGAGCAGAGCTGTATTCAGAGACATTTGTGCTCAGCCCCAGGGTAAGGCGAAGTTGCTAGAGGCTTTAGCCGAAACCAGTGTTACCCAGTGGTTTTGGCTGCTTGGCCAGTTGTCTACTGGTGCTGCCTGTGCCTGGTGACTATGGCCAGGCGTGCATCGTGTTGCCTGCTCCACATCCTGCTATGCCAAAAGGCAAGCTCCCTGAAAGCAGGGATTTCACACGGCTGTTTCTGCCCCTTTTGGGTAATTCCTAACGTAAGCACCTTGCTCAGACCTTGTTTCCTCTCTTTGTGCTTTCAGACAGATGAGATGGGTTGCTTCTTCACAAACGTGAGTCTGTCCTCCTTCAGTCAAGACTTTCGGGCCCTGGAGACCCCTAGAGACCCATACAGACCCCCAAGTAAGCCCTACAGACATCTACAGACCCGTAAGGAAGCACTAAAGACCGGGTGGAAATGTTCAACCATTTCTAGTCGTAAGCCTTTCTAATGGGTGACTGCACAGATTGCTCAGGGCAGCAAGATGCTTCTCGGGACACTTAGATTGGGGCTTTTTCTCAAAGACATACCCTAATGCAATCAGGGAATTACAGGCTTGATGGAAAGATTATAAAACGTAATTATCTAGCCTCTGTTATGCAAGAGGGGATTGTCTGCAGAAATGTTTCTCTGATTTTATTTAAAAGTCTCGGTGAAATATTTTGGCAAGTTTACTAAGAGTCACTTTGAAAGGTTCATCAAAGGAGAGTGATGACTGACCTTCAGGTCCAGGCAGCTGATCCAATGCACCTCATATTCAGACATACTTGTGCACCAGCACCAATCGCCGTTTAGATAAGCACAGTATCACCCAGCAAGTGTGACTTAGTCATGGCCTATTCCTCTTCCAGTTCAGTGAGCAGAAATAGGCCCATCCGGTAGGAAAGCTTTGGGTTCTGTGATGGATGTTTCAAATCACTCAGAAGAATTGCCCTTTAGAAATGATTACAGGAAAAGTAGATAAGTTTTGGGAGTCTACTACCCAGATGGCTGATGTTAAAACAGATTAATTTCACTATTAATTGTGGAAAAAAAATCCCCTTAACTAACTCAGCAAACCATAAGGGTGTAAAGATCGAAAAGGTGCAAAGTATAGATTTCACTGAATTTCACTGAATTTTTAGAGTTGGAAGGGACCAAGATGTTCATACCCTCCTTCTTTCTATTTCTTTATCTCCCAAATTTTACCTCTATTATAGCTCATTTTGGTGTGCTGGACCATGTATTCTTCAAAACATTTAAAAAAAAAATAAAAAAAAGGAAAGAAAAAACTCTGAGGTTTTCTTTAAAACACTGTTGCTAAGATCAAATAGAAAGGCCATTGGTGCTGAATTCCCCAAGTGAAATCCCAGTTGATCTTTGTGATGAAACACACACACTTATCACAGATCATTTTCCTTTTCTCTTACAATTACATCTGCTTGTATTACAGCTTCTTTGGCACGCATTGGACTTATCCAGTACCTCTTTCTTGATGCAGAGCTTAAAACTCTTATTTTCTTCCTGTAGGTGATTGCTTAATAGAAAGATAACTCTTTCTGAAAAACAAACTGCTTCTTTTTAAAAAAATATTAAAGACTAGGATAAATAAATTCAAGTAGGATATGTTGTTACAATTTAGTATTTCCCCCTTCCCCCCTGAGTTAACATACATTTTGATGGTTTGTCTCGCCAAAAAAAAAAAAATGTCTTTGGAGAATTGTAGGAATTTTAGTTTGTAATATAGTGTCAGCTTCCAATTTTACCTTTTATGTCTTCATTGTATCTTTAACATCTTTAAATTGTTCAACACTTTCTCCGTCTTCATGGTATATTACGCCATAATATATCTAAATTTAACATTGAAGGTATTTATTTTATTTTTAAAAACATTACAGGCAATTACTGCTTACAATTAGTTGTAAGCATCCAATTAAAGCTACCTGTGAATTCCCAACAATGGAAATTAATGAATGAGTTTCTTCTTTTGCTGTCCTTGCATTCATGACTTTTGCTTTACCTATTATGCTCTCTTTATCTCAACAACTGAGTTTTCTCGTTTTTATTCTTTTTGTTCTCTTCCCTGTCCTATTGGAGGGGTAATAAGTGAGAAATATGTGGTGCTTAATTGTCAGCTGGGGTTACACCATGACACACATATTCTTGGACATTCTGCATTTCATTTCAATTAGACTTCAAATAGTTCCTTGAGAGATCAAAATATTCAGAAAATCATCTAGTTTATTTCTTTCTATTGATGAAAATTACTTGTCCTCATCATGCAATAACCCAGTCATTTCTCGGAGGTTTTAAAGAAGAATTTAGTATAGCACTCTACATCTTGTTTTGGAAAGAATTAGGTTAAATCTCACAAAGTTCTATATAAAAACAGTGGTTATATTTACGCACATACTACTTTCATATTTTGCAGTATGGAAATCCCCTTGCTAATGTACAATCTAACACTAATCCAGGATATAGGACCTATCCTTGATATTTGGAAGAGTGGATCCCCAATGTCTCTTAAACCAAGACTCATTATTCTTCTACAGTTTTCCCTTGCCAAGATATTCTGTGAGAATATCTGGAGACCACCTGAATGGTCTTACAAAGACTTACCTGATGTGTTTACTCTCTTCAGGGCTTCTACTGATATTCTACTTCACATAAAATATTGAGTCAGCAAATGGAGAC
>JAOXNG010001113.1:0-10177 GCA_028566535.1 Scolopax minor
CTCCCTAGGACATCAGGAGAGTCCTGGCCCTGGGGCTCCTCAGGCAGCTCCTGCATCTCTCCCCTCTCCCTTCCCTCTGCCTGATGCACCTTCACTGCCTCCCACAGCCCTGCACAGTCCTGCTCTGGGGGGACCTGCCTTTAGGGATTTATCCTGGGGGGGATTTAATCTCAGAGACTGTTTCAGCTTCTGAATCTCTATTCACATCCCACCCCAGAGAACATGGACTGTCCCTATCCTCTCCTACCCACTCCATATTCCTTTCCACATTGACACCTTCCATGAGCCCCATCATACCTGAGCAAGGGGACTCGGAACTCGGTGATTCTAATGCTCCTGGACACCAAGAAGAGAGCACACAAGGAGAAATCAAGGTAGAAAGACACTTGGAAACTCCATTTTCCTTGGATTAATCTTAGCTACAACTCTACCAAGGACAGTCCAGCCTTGAGTATACTTTTATTTCAGAGATGCTATTGGGAAGGCAAGAGGTGACACCTTGTTCTTCAGGGATCAGACACAACAGGATAGAACATTAAGAGAAGTGCTATAGTCCTAAGAAATAATCTCTAAATTGTATTATCAGTGAACAAAAAGCAGAGGATTTGTCTGTAATAAATTCAGGGCACTCTGCAGAGAGGGAGAATAAAATTCCTGGTGATAGCAGAAGATCTATTGCATCAGTTTTCTCAGGGCATCCCTGAGCTCCTGGTTCCTCATGCTGTAAATGAGGGGGTTCACTGCTGGAGGCACCACTGCATATAGAACTGCCAGCACCAGATCAAGGGATGGGGAGGAGATGGAGAGGGGTTTCATGTAGGCAAGCATAGCAGTGCTGATGAACAGGGAGACCACGGCCAAGTGAGGGAGGCATGTGGAAAAGGCTTTGTGCCGTCCCTGCTCCAAGGGAATCCTCAACACAACCCCAAATATTTGCGCATAGGAGAACAGAATGAACAGAAAACACACAATGAATAAACAGGTGCTAAGTATAATAAGCCCAACTTCCCTGAGATATCCTGTCTCTGAGCAGGAGAGCTTGAGGATCGGAGGGATTTCACAGAAGAACTGGTCTACGCCATTGCCCTGGCAGAGGGGCAGTGAAAATGTGTTGGATGTGTGCAGAAGAGCAGTGAGAAATCCAGTGCCCCAGGCAGCTGCTGCCATGTGGAGACAAGCTCTGCTGCCCAAGAGGGTCCCGTAGTGCAGGGGTTTGCAGATGGCAACGTAGCGGTCATAGGACATGATGGTGAGAATATAAAACTCTGCTGTGATCAAGGTGGCAAAGAGAAAGACCTGGGCAGCACATCCCAAATATGAGATGGCCCTGGTGTCCCACAGAGAAATAGCCATGGCTTTGGGGAGAGTGGTGGAGATGGAAGCCAGATCGAGAAGGGAGAGGTTGAGGAGGAAGAAATACATGGGGGTGTGGAGATGGTGGTCACAGGCGATGGCAGTGATGATGAGGCCGTTTCCCAGGAGGGCAGCCAGGTAGATGCCCAGGAGGAGCCAGAAATGCAAGAGCTGCAGCTCCCGTGTGTCTGTGAATGCCAAGAGGAGGAACACAGTGATAGAGCTGCCGTTGGACATTTGTTCCCTCGGCACACAGGGGTCTGTTCAAAAATGAAAAGACAGTGAGGAGTCAGGAGAGACACCTCTGAACAGAACCTCTTCTATTTGTCACACTACGCTCCCCCAAATAACCTCTGCTTTTCCCGAGAGACCTTTGTGCAGATCTTGGCATGATCCTGGGCTTGTGCTGGTGAGGGTGCAATGAGGAGCAGGGGACTCTGCTGGGGGCACCAGAGGAGTCACTCGTGCTGTGCAGGCACAGGCAGAGAGAAACCAGTAGTGGTTGCAGGTTACATCTACCCCTGATGGGAAACAGCTTCTGACCATTGTCACTCCCAGCTCCCCTGGATGTAGAACAGAACTTGGAGGGTGTGTGTGTGTTTGTGTGTGTGTGTTTTTCTGCTGTTACCCCTGTCCCACCTGAGGAGTCATTTCTGAAATCAGAAATCCCTGGCATTTTTGCTACACTACACGTGCTGTTTGGAGAGTCCTGGGAGGCCGCAGGACAGACCCTCAGTGCAGAAGGAGAAGAGATGCTCTGTCCATCAATCCTGCTCTCAGCTGCTTTGTGCTGGAACCCCTTTGCTCTGAGGATGATCCCTGGAGAGCAGAGGAGTCCATTTCCAAAGTGCAGATCTGAAAACTCCCCTCCCCAGTGATGGTCTGTCAGCTTTTGGATGCACAGAAGATGGTGAGTTAACATTATCCTGACACTATGAATTGCGTTGCTTGGGCACCATGCACACATCAGCATGGCAGAACCTGCAGGGTCAGTGCTGGAGTTGCTGCTGAAGCCTTGCTATGGTTTGAAGAATCCACAAGAAATTATTATCATCTAGACAATTACTCTATCACCCTATGACACCTCTGACACTGGAAATTGAAATGGAATTACAAAAGGAATTCCATGGTGTTGAAACAAAAATACATTTTGTAGAAGGTGATGAAATAATTAACATTAAATCAATAGTAAATTCTATAAATTGTAAAGAATAGGTATCCTTTCTGATACCAATATAAAACAATCAAGGTTTATACTCAGCCCCTGGCTGCTCACCCACCTTCACACCCTGCACCATCCCCAGCACAAGGCACCCATCGTGTCCTGTATCCCTGAGGGTGCTGCAGGGAAGCCCTGCTCTGGAGCTCACCCTCATCCCAACCCAAAGGCTATGGGTGATGGGAAATTGAGGAGAACCCTTCAGGATGTGTGGGGCCATTGCCCTGCAGCCCAAGACTCACCGTGGAGAGGGCTGTGATACTCTGTTCCACCATCAGCTCTCAGCTCTCCTACCACTCCCAACTGCCTTGAACCTCTCTTGGCCTTGATTCTCTCATCCTCGCACCCAAAGCTCTTCCCTCAGCCCTGCTGCACTGGGTCAAACTGTCTCTCTGCAGCTCTGCCCGCTTGCCATGAGCTGCCTCTGTCCCAAGAATCCAGCTCAGCAGCAGAGGACCAGCCCCAGGTACTTTAATGGCCCCTCTGGTGGTCGGGGGTGGAGTCCATGAACCTCAGACCCTGAGAAGAAGTGGAAGAAACCTCTCAAGAAGACAAAGTCTGACATCATCTCTAAAAGAAAAACTTTCCTCGCTTGTTAATGGGTCCCACTGAGGCCCATTGCTTGCAAAGCCTCCCCAGTGGCTGCTTAGAGCAGAAAATTGGAGGCAGAGATGGCAGGTAGAAAAAGGGAATGTAAAGGTGGAACAGATCTGAGAAAACCTGGATGTGTTGCATTCAGTCAAAGGGCCAAGCTGTGACCCTCAGTCTTGGGAAGGGAGATCCTGTCCCTCTCACGTTGCTCAGGGCTTTTCCTGGGCAGTGTGATGTGGGGATGTGCAATGTCAAGGGCAGCACTACGGTCCGATACCTCCCGGGGTCTCGGGTGGGGAAGGGGAGGAAATGAGACCCTGGTGCTCTAAGGATAAGGTGCTTCCTCATAGGCATCAGTGGCAGAGACAACAGCCAGAGCCTAGGGGAGACAGAGATCATCAGATTTTCTTCATCCCTCGCTGAGTTCCACCCTCGGCTGTCCTGCCGTATCCCACACCTGCACCTCCTTCTCTGCAGGCTGTAGACATCCCCCTGCTACCACACCTTGCTCTCACCTGAGCATCTTCCTTCCTTTACTGACATCCCTCCTTCCTTCTGGGAAATTCCTTGAAACATAAAGCCTTGGGTTAATCCCGTCTCCCTCCCACAGCCTTGCCCTGTGAGTGACATTTCTTTGTGTCCAGTTTGGGCCTCCTCAGCTGCACTTTGTGGCTTCAGTTCATTCTTCTGCTGGATCTTACTCTGATGAAAAGCTCCATTGTCTCTGAATTCACCCTTCAAGCACTCTCAGGCTACTCCTGTACCGACTGGAGTTCACACACTGCCCCACATAGGTCATGTGCACTGAGTCCCAAATCCAATCTTGGCAAATCTTCACTGGACACTCTCTAGTCAATCACTGCTTCTTCAAAGTGGGAACAACACACTGGGACACATCGATATGTGTGCAACCCCATCAGTTTTGAGGTGGCAGACAACTCAGGCTGTCTGGGTGTTACGTGCTCCTCCTCATGCAGCCCCATATGCAGCTGGCCTTGTTCCTAGAGTTCATACTCTGCTGGCTCGTAGGACATCCCTCAAATTGCCCAGGCCTTCTCCTCAGACTCCCTGCTCTGGTCAGGTCCCAGCCTGTCCTCATGTAGGGAGTTATTCTACCCCTTCCTCCCTGCCACCCAGCAATGCAGCAATGGACACTTCTTGAAAAACTTCAAGTGATTTCCACTGGCCAAATCCCAGAGTTTCTCAAGTGAACTGCAATTTAGCAAATGTGACACTCATCTCCAAGAAGGGCTAGAAGGAGGATTCAGGGAGCTACAGGGCAGTCAGTCTGACCTCGGAGCCAGGGAAGATTATAGAACTGATCATCCTGAGTGATCCTGTGGCATCACACCACAAATACAGGACAACCAGCTGATCAGGCCCATCCAGCAAACCAACCAGGTCACACCGACCCATGAACACTGCAGGCTGGGGGAAGAGTAGCTGGAGCTGTCTGGGAGAAAATGACCTGGGGGTTGTTGGTCAACAACCACCT
Source organism: Scolopax minor (assembly GCA_028566535.1). Classification (NCBI taxonomy): domain Eukaryota; kingdom Metazoa; phylum Chordata; class Aves; order Charadriiformes; family Scolopacidae; genus Scolopax; species Scolopax minor. The sequence goes on from JAOXNG010001113.1 coordinate 4,659, forward strand.
GAATAAGAGCCAGTAGTATGCCCAGGTGGCCAAGAGGCCAAAAGCACCTTGGCCTTTGTCGTGAACACTGTGGCCAGCAGGACTGGGGCAGGGATCTTCTCTCTGTACTCAGGACTGGCAAGGCCCTACCTCGAGGGCTGTGTCCAATTTTTGGCCCTCACTCCAAGAAAGGCCTTGTGATCCTGGAGCATGTCCAAAGACGGTCAATAAAGCTCATGAGGGGTCTAGAGAACAAGCCTTGTGAGGAACGGCTGATGGAACTGGGGTTATTCAGCCTGGAGAAAAGGAGGCTGAGGACCTGGTCACTCTCTACAACTACTGAGTGACTGCCCTTTTTTCCAAAGGTCATAAATTATCAGTGTTTCCCTGAGTTGTGACCCTATCTCTTTGTTCAGCCAGGCCAGCCTTTTCCTCTGACGGCTTGCTTTAGAGCACACAGGGGTGGGCTGTCCTGCACTTTTAAGACTTCCTCCTGGAAAATTGTCCAGCCTTCCTGGAATTCTTTGCCCTTCAGGGCTGCTTCCCAAAGGACTCTGCCAAGCAGATTCTTGAAGATACCAAAGTCTGCCACCTGGAAGTCTAAGATGGCAGTCCTGCTGGCTTGCCTCCTTCCTTCCCTGAGAATTGAGATTTCTATTAATTCATGGTCACTGTGCCCAGGACGGCCTCCAACTGTCACATCTTACACAAGTCCTTCTCTATTCACAAAGAGCTGGTCCAATCGTGCCCCACCCACCTATTTGGTTTGTTCACCGTGATGGGTCGCTGTTTCTTTTTGGGTTTTTTTTTTGTTTGTTTGTTTGTCTTTGTTTTTCTCCGAGTTTATTTAATGGTTGGACTAAAGGATATTAACGGTCTCTTCCAACCAAGATGAGTTGAATATTCTATGAAAAGAGGTTATAGGGAGGTTGGAGTGAGTCTCCACTCCCAAATAAGGAGTGATAGGACAAGAGGAAATGGCTGCAACTTGCACCAGGAGAGATGGAGACTGGATATTAGGAAAAGTTTCCTCACTGAAAGGTTTGCCAAGCACTGGAATAGGCTGCCCAGGGAAATGGTGGATGCACTATCACTGGGGGTGTATAAAAGACTTGAAGGTGTAGCACATTGTGATCTAGTTTAGTGGTGGGCTTGGTGGTGTGAGGTTTACAGTTGGACTCAAATGATCTTAAAGGTCCTTTCACACCTAAATACTTCTACGAGTCTACAGTTCTTTTGAGGCTCGAGACTTTGGTTCATTCTCACCCCTTCTTTGGGAGGCCAGGAGGTGTCACAGAATTTTCCTGCCTTGGGCACTGCCTACCCTCATATCTCAATGCCCCCAGGAGGAATCCAGAGCCACAAGTCAGGGGAAGGGTCTTTCTTGGCAGGGCCTTGAGGGGAGGGATTGGCCTTTCTGCTTCATAGGACAAAGCTAGAGGTGCCTCAGCATTACAGCCACCTGCACTCTGCCTTTGCCTACTGCAATCACAGCCTCCAATTGTCTGCTCTAACGAGTCCCTGGGGAGCCTTTGGCAGTAACTTCTCTCAGTGGGGCTTGTTAATGCTTTTACTTTTTTGGAGTTTAGCTTCTGATTTCTTGAGTGCTTTCTTCAATCTTCTCTCAGTATCTGAGCCTCATTGCTTCAGCAACAAATACCCCATGGAGCTCGTTATAAAAACAGAAGGCCTTCACAAGTTATTTATTTTTTTTGTCATTCAGGTCTTCAGGAGTTGTACAGCTAATGAGTGAGGTTTTCTGATATAGTTAAGGAGGAAGATTTCAAAGTGCGCTTAATGAAAATGATTGTATTTTGTTACTGTTAAGTTTCAAGAAGAGATGCTAGAAGTATTCTCCAAGTGATATTAGGACAGGGTGACTCCTCAAGAGGTGTGCACTGGAAGGAAAATCAGTGCCTTGATGTCCATCACTGTGGGGACAGCTTTGCTCCTCACCTCCCCAACCCCACCAGGTCTGACACTGCCCACCTGGGACTTTCATCACTGCCCTTTGCATCAGACTTCTCCACCCAAGTCTGGATGTGACAGCTCCGTTGCACCATCTCCCTCCTGCTCCCCTCAGAGACGTGGCTGCTCACAGCCACAGGGGGAGACTGTCTTTTTCTAAGAATTGACCCATAGTCATTTTTTGTAAAAAACAAAACACAGTCTGTCATCATATGCTCAGTAATAACTACCACTATGGAGGTTGCCTTTCTACTAGTGATAATCTTAGGAGAAATATGTCAGGGAGATAGATTTAAAAAGATAGATATAATCATAATTAAAGAGTTAGCTAAGGAGACAATTAGAATGTGAAAAGAGAGGAAACACTTAGTCCCTGAAGGTGAAAGCAGCAGCAGAGGTGAAAGGTGTCTGAAGAAACAAAGAGTAAAGGGAGGCAAAAACAGGTAAACAATGAAAGGGTCTTTGTCTTGACGGTCTGCATCTGCAAAGACGATGTTGCAAATAGTCATTGTATCAAGACAAGTAGATGAAAAATTAGAGAAATTGCATATATTATATAACAGAGAGAAGAGTTGTGATGATGTTACAGGGAAGATTAATATTTGTGTAGAGCCATGGGATTGGCAGAGGTCTCTTGTGAGAGAGGACAAGCAAGTGTTGCACCCATCTTTGAAAGAGTTCAAAAGGGCAACCCAGGGAACCACAGGCTGTAGAAGCTCGCCCTGGTGAGGAGTCTGCCATCAGTCACACTCCTGACTCCATTACTCTTGGGTAACATTTCCAGGTGTCAACAACAGAAGAACGTGTCCAGGAACCATCAGCATGGTGTTACCAAAGGCAAATCAGAAGAAAAGGAAGCCTACAGAGGGTGGAAGCAAGGACAGGAAGCCTGGAAGAAAACCAGAAAATTTCTGAGCAGCCAGGGATGAGGTAAAGAAAGCTAAATCCCAGAGAGACTTAAATCTGGCCAGAGACATCAAGGGCAACAAGAAAAACTTCTATAGCTATTTCAGTGAGAAAAGGAAAAGGAAGACTATGGAAAATGTGGGCCTACTCAGGAAGGTAACGGGAGGACTGGTCACCTGGCATATGGAGAAGGCTGAGGTACTCAACAATTGTTTTGCCTCTGTCTTCACCAGCAAGAGCACCAGCCACACTGCCCAAAATGCAGAAGGAAAAGGAAGGGACTGGGAGAATGAGGTACCACCTACTGTAGGAGAAGACCAGGTTTGAGACAAGCTGAGGAACCTGAAGGTGTACAAGTCCATGGGGTGTGATGAGATTGATCTGCAGGTTCTGAGGAAACTGGTGGAGGAAGTTGCCAAACCACTATTCATCATATTTGGGAACTCATGGCAATCCAATGAAGTTCCTGCTGACTAGAAAAGGGAAAGCTTGATTCCTATTTTCAGAAAAGGGAATATCAGAAGAAACAGCAAGCTGCAGGCCAGTCAGTCTCACCTCTTGCCTGGCAAGATCCTCCTATGGAAGGTCTGCATGGAAACTATGATAAAGCCCATGGAAAATGAGGAGGTGATTGGTTACAGCCAACATGGCTTCATTAGGGGCAAACTGTGCCTGATAAATGTGATGGCCACCTATGATGGTGTTACAGCCAGCAAGTGTTTGACACATGACATCCTGGCCTCTAAATTGAAGAAACATGAGCTTAATGGTAGCAGTCAAAAGGTCTATGTCCAATTGGTAACCAGTGACGAGTGGCGTTCCTTGGGGGTTGGAATTGGGACCAGTGCCGTTCAAAATCTTTGTGACAGACATGCGCAGTGGTATTGAGTGCACCCTCAGCAAGTTTTCCAGCAACACAAAGGTGTGCCACGGCTGACATGGTGGAGGAAAGGGATGCCATACGGGGGGACATGGACACGACTGAGAGATGGGCCCATGCAAACCACATCAAGTTCAACCAGGCCAAGTGCAAGGTCCTACAGATGGGTTGGGGCAATCCCAAACACAAACTGGGTGGAGAAAGGATTAAAAATAGCACTGTGGTGATGGATGTGGGGGTGTTGGTGGATAAGAAGGTCAACATTTGGTAGTTCACAAGTTAGCAGGGCTCATTGACCAGGCTTGAAACTGAGTTTCCTGGGGGAGGGGATATTCTGTGGCTAACCCTTGACAAGCCAAAGGATGATGCTCCTAGAGCTGTGGGAAGGGTCACTACCAAAGGCCCTGAGATGGTTGCTCTGAGATGGGCTGGGTACACTGCGGCACACTCAGCAAAGGGCTCCTGAGGCAATAGGAATTGGGGAGTCACAGATAAAATACCTCAAAGGAAGGTCATCTGAAGAGTAACACAAAGGAAATGCAGCCACTCCAGCCTGCAGTTTAGCCCCATGGGGCACCCAGATGAAGTGCCTTCACACAAATGCATGGAGCATGGGGAACAAGCAAGAGGAGCTGGAGATGTGCACACGCCTCCAGGGATACGATCTTATTGGCCTCACAGAGACATAGTGGGATGGCTCTTATGAGTGGAGTGTTGGAATGGTGGGATACAGACTCTTCAGGAAGGACAGGATGGGCAGACAAGGAGTGAATGTTGCCCTCTATGTCAATGAGCAACTGGAATGCACAGTGCACGGAGCTCCACATGGGAAGGGATAATGAGCCAATGGAGAGCTTATGTCTCAGGATTAAAGGCAGCACAGGGGCAGGTGACGTTACAGTGAGGGTCTGCTACAGACCAGGCTGACAGGGAGGATGAAGCCCTCTATAGACAGATATGAGCAGCATCATGTTCAAAGAGCCTGGTCCTCATGGGGGACTTCAGGCACCCCAATGTCTCTTGGAGGATTACCAGAGCAGGACACAGGAAATCCAGGAAGTTCTTGGAATGTGTTGATGATTACTTTCTTCTTCAAATGGTAGTAGAGCAAACAAGACTTCTTGCCTTTGGTCAGCAAGGAAGCAGCAGCAGCTATCTGATCTAGCGTGTAGTGTGAAACAAGGGAGTGTAAGGGGAGAGCATGTGGCTGCTCTGAGTGGAAAGAAAACATTGGGGTAAGTGAGAAGCGAGCAGAGCATAACAGGCCAGGCAGGCTAAAATAAAAAAAAAAAACCACCCAAAACCAAAAAAACAACAACAAAAAAATGACAAAACACAAACCAAGTCACTTTCCTGAAGAGGCCAGATTGAATCATGGTGGGAACTTGGCCAAAAGCTATAAAAAGCCCTGTGGGTACCCAAACAGAGGCCCCACACAAACATGCAGGCAGCCAGGCAATTGGCTACAGTGAGTGCTGGAACCTGGCAATGAAAGGTGGTAGAAACAACACATGGCTTTTCAGGGCATGCTCTAGTGCCTGAGATTGTTGGTTTGTGTCTGTCTGTGAATGTGGGTTTTTGGTTTTTGTTTTTTGTGGTGGGACTCGATGACCTCAAAGGTCCCTTCCAACCAGGAATATTGTCTGATTCTGTACCCTACCCGTCCCTCTGTCCCTCTCCTGCCCCTCTGTCCCTTCCTGCCCCTCTCCCGCTCCTCTCTGACTCTCTCTCCCTCTCTCCCCTCCTCCTCCCGGACCAGCTGGGGCTCCGGGGCTGGGCCCTGGGC
>JAOXNG010001117.1:0-10175 GCA_028566535.1 Scolopax minor
AGTAATGACTGCATTTAAGCATAATTAGAGTTTAGCCAGTAAATTTCATTGCTTTGATAGCATAGGATTTATTTCATTATTGATGGTTTTCGGTGACTCTTCCATCTGGGACCAGACTGATAGGATCTGACTTCCTCTGTGCTTCTCAAAAAGATAGAAACAATCTGAGTTAACTGTATGTAGCTGAAGACGCTGTTTAGGGTAGATTTATAAGGGGTTTATAAAATGGACTGGAACTGATCAGTTCACAAACCAATAACTAAGTAGGTTGCAGTTGAATTTCTAGGACTGTGTTCTCCAAAGCAAGAAGGCTATCAGTGAGCTGTGTGAAAAGTGGGCAAGATACCTGCCTGAGAGGGACCAGCTGATAGTAAACTAGTGCAAAGATGGAGATCACAAAAATTATTTAGTTTGCCAAGTTTATGTGGTTGTGTTTTGTGTTGTGTTTTTTTTTAATTTATACAACAAATAGGCCTGTTGTAAGCATTGTGTCCTCTGTTGTTTAAAAATACAGTTTGTGGCTGTAAAACAAACCCAGCAATTAATTCCACTCAGCGTACTGAGGCTTGTAGGGATATACACATTGCCAGTCCCAGTGTCCCCAGCACTGGGGGGACCAGTGCCCTAGCAAGCATTTTGTAAGGGTCGTCATGGCTGGGTTTTCTGTATCATTCCAGCGTCTTGCCCTGCCTCCCCCTGCAGTGGAAAGCTGAATATGCTTGTTGTATTAGATTACAGTGCATTATAAATATCCTTTTTGTAAGTGCTGTATGACTCATCTTTCCACTGTTGTAGCCTATCCATTTAGGCAGCCAGCTGTACCTGCGTGGAGCCTCCACTGGAGTCAGTAGCTCATTTTGGGCACAGCAGCATCCTTCTAGGTTGTGAACTGCAGGTCAGGTTCTGTGCTGACCGTAAAGTTACGAGGTTATAATTTCAGCAAGATTATGGAGTCAAAGGCCTGAAGATGGGCTTAAAAAAAGTATGTCTGCTGATGCCAAAGGGAAAACAAGAAAAAAGGAAAAGTTGAAGCTGCAACCTTCTGCTGCTTAGATAGGTGTTGGAACTGCCTGCACGTATTCTTTTTCTTGTTTGCAAGAGTATTTGATAACAAAAGGGAAAATTAAAAGAGCTTTTAGCTTTACTGCAATTCTCCACAAAATTGTAGAACCTTCCTAGGAGGAAAAAATTACTTGGAGATTTGTCTTCTGAAAATGATATTTATGACTCAGCCATATTTCATATGCACAAAGTAATAGGTCTATTAGTCTGCTTTCACTGTTGCAGAGCTATTGGAGTTGGCTGTGGGTTGGTCACTGGAAATTACAGGACACAGCAACAGTTGTTGATTTGAGGGATAAACCTGAACAAAGAAAGTGAACATAAGGGAGAAGGTGGGAATGAAAAGGCCCACAGCGAGATACCGTGCAGAAGATGTAACTTGTCCTTCAGCTCAGGAGTTGAAAGGAGCTTGATCAGGAATTGTTGAGAGTTGTAGTTCTGCCAGAGATAAAGATGTGAGCACTGTCCTTCAAAGAACAAAGGAACAAAGGCTTCCAATTTAGAGACACAGACTGGCTTCTGAATCCCATGTGCTGAGGATTAGGTGATGGGTTTTTTTTTTATTTTGCTTTTTTTTTTTTTTCCTAAGGATATGGAAGTATTAAAAGCTATCCAACAAACTTCTGGTACTTGATTGTATAAGTGTGGTAGCAATAATTCTCTTTTGAGAAAGGTCTTTACCAGTGTCAAATGGTGCTGTGTTAACTGCAATTTGGACAAAAATATTTGTTTCCAACTTCCACTGGTGAAAACTACAGCTGAAACTTAATATAGAAATAATTTCAGATAAACGGAGAAGGGCCTCTGAGAAAAACAAAGATCTCATGTATGTGTCAAGTATTTTTTTTTTCACTAGGTTCAGTAGATATAGTTCTAATAAAGAGAAATGGGTTTAGGTATTTTGTTTTGGGTTGTTTTTTGGGGCTTTTTTGAAAGACAACTTGTTTTCTGAAAACAAAATTTTCCAAAAGAATGAAAGGTATTAGGATATACCACTCAGTGTCCTAATCAGTGTCAGTGTAGCAAAACAGGAATACTTGAGGATGTGGTGAACTTTCATAGTTAAAACTTTGTGCTTTATTAAAGTTACTGTTCCTGTGAAGGAGATAGAAGTACAAAGCAATATTCCCCCTGCCCCCTGCATGCATATTTGAGCTTTCTACTTATTTATGTCTATAGCCAAGATAAATTTTTAGCACTGTTTATAAACTGTGGAAATCCTGCATGAAATTACAGCTTCTGCATGAGTTTATTACAGAGACACTGGGAAGCAAAACTGCATCTGTCTTTCTGAAGAAGTATATGGGGAGAAGTTATTGCCTATGTAACTGTGTTTTGTTTCCCCCTGTTACTTACATTGCTCCCATCCTATGGAAGAAAGTAGAACATTTGTAGGGCACAACAGAGTGGCAATCACAATAAACAGCAGTGTCCAGTTTTGGGCCCCTCAATACCAGAAAGACATTGAGATGCTGGAGCTCGTCCAAAGAAGACCAGCGAAGAGAAGGAAGCTAAGGGGACACCTTATTGTTCCCTACTGAAAGGAGCTGTAGTGAGGTGGAGGTCTGTCTCTTCTCCCAAGTAATAGGTGACAGGGCAAGAGGAAATGGCCTCAAGTTGCACAAGGCGAGGTTCAGAATGGATATTATGAAAAAATTTTACACTCAAGGGTTATTAAGCATTGGAATGGGCTGGTCAGGGAAGTGGTTGAGGCACCATCCCTTAAGGTATTCAAAAGATGGGTTGACATAGTTCTTAGTGACGTGGTTTAGTGATGAGTTTTATCAGAGTTAGCTTGATGGTTTAACTAGATGATCTTAAAGGTCCCTTCCAACCTAGACAATTCTATGATTCTATAACCCTTTCTAAAAAGACAGCAAAAATCCACTGTGCCAAAAGGAAACCATTTATACTGCAGCTGAATAGCTTTGTAACCTGCTCTGTAAAGCTCAAATTCTGCTGTCCATTTCAAAGCTGTAAATCTGTCGCTCACTTTTCTGAATTTGGAGGCTATTGGGATTTACTTAATGATTTCTTTAACTAAATGAACCCATTTCCCTGATGTCATTACTAGGCTGATGCACAAGATGGCAGAGTAGAATGTGGTGAATCAGGTGAACTAGGAATGCACTCCATTACATTTTCACAATTACCATCTGAAAACCATATCTGCTAAGCCACATTTCAAAGTATTGGTCCAGTATTGGAAAAAATACTGAAATAAATCCTGCACAACTGTGACCATTAATTTCAACGCAGGTTAAAATAATCTGAACAACAGTGACCCAAACATGAGATGAACAATATGAACACTAGTGAAGTACTAAGAAAGTGCTGTTCACGTCCTCGGTTCAAAATGTAAGACTGGTTTGCAGTTAGTTATCAGTGTGTTGCCTGAGTTTGGGTGACTTCCACGAGTCTCGTCACAGCTGGAGTTATGACTATAATGGAGTTTACTAAAATTGAATTGCGGCGTTTGCACAATCAAGAGCTTACATGAGCATTTGCTGAAGCTTCAGACCACAAGCTATGAATTTTCACCTAGATATTTTGAACTTTTACCTAGTTAAGTAAAAAAAGGCCCCAGAGCCCTTTTAAGCCAGAAGATAAGGAAGTGGCAACCACCAGCAACCATTAAGAGAAGAAAAGGAACAGCCCTCGGAGACACAGAGAAAGGATCCAATGAGGAACAAGAAGACCCCAGACCTAAATATTACTATTGGTCTGAATTGTTGCATGAGGGTATAATTGCCCAGGGAATTTCTTTGTTCAGGGTCCCTCCCGAACAGAGGCACAAAATTATTGAGCTGTCCATGCTGCTGTACCATTCAAATAAACTGCTTAATGGGATTTTACATCCCAGACCCTGCTGCAGGAAACCTAGAAAACTTAACACTTTATAGTATTCCTGGATTCTACCCTGTTTCTGGCTTGCGGTGTCACCCATGCCTGCATGAAAGACAAGCAATGGATAATAGTTTGTTCTCTTCACAAGTTGTGTCTTTCAACAACATCTTGGACCTTAGCTCCTGTCCTGGAAGGAAGCACATCTCTCGTGATTCTGTCAGGCTGGCAGATGGGTGCCTCAGGGCCCCTTAACAGAGTGTTGCCCACTACAAGCACTCATCGTTTCTTCTTGCAGTATCCACTCTCTGCTGCTGGTACAGTTTCCTTGTGGAGTGTCTACAGCTGTTAAAGCTTCACATCTGGTTTTGGTTGCAATGCTGGAGGGTGGGGACTCAAGCAGAGTCCTGCTTTTATGGGTCAGCAGGGTCCAAGGTGCCTCATTCACAGCAGCATGGTTTTGAATCCACTTATGTCTTTCTGTCTCAACCTCTCTAATACTGCACAGCATTTTAACTGTTTCCTGCAACTCGGCCATCTGACACAACATATCATCAACCTGTACACATCTTTTGCAGGTGATTACCTTTTCTCCAGGAGAACTGTCTAGGTGCTTATTGCAACTACTGTCTGTACTGAACTAGCTTTTCTTACCAATTCCACCTGGGTGGAGGCATCAGACAATTCAGCAGCTTTCTCTCTAGAAACACTGGTTTTTCACCTGAGGCACGTGCCCAGCATTATGGCAGAGACCTCAAGCACTTCCCTGGGCTATGGGCCTACAAGCAGGGTGCATGGCCCTTCTCACTTGCCTTTCTGCGTGACTGCAAATTGCTGCACGCTCTTGATCCCCATTTGCAGAGTTCCTGGTTGCCAGCACTCCCTAAGGCTGTTTAAATCTCCCATGGTTGCTCCTGGACTCTCTGTTCCTCCTCGGGTTTCCTGAGCTCCAGGAATCCTGCTGCACACCTCGACACAGCACTCAGCCACGGGATTTACCTGTCACTGCAGCTGCGTGCTTCACCATGTCCTTAATATTCAAAAGCAGATTATTTATACTTTTCCCCAGCATTAAACTATTGAACAATTATGATTTTTAATAAAAATATAAATTGTGTAATTGTAAATCTAGCCTGTAACAAAAAAAAAAAAAGGTACAACATATAGCCTGAGGCCTCAACTAACAGCTCAATCAACTCAAAACTGTTTCTTGAAGAAAAGCTGTTTTTCTTCCTGGTTCCTATAGACCTATTAACAGTACCCAGCTCAAGAGCATGTATCAGCCTTTGCAGAGTGTCAGGTTTACAGACACAAACAAGCTTTCTCAGAAATTGCATCTTCTGGCAACTCATAAGGGTCTTGTGCAAGTGATGAGAAAACATTTTAACTCTGTTTAAATATACATGTGTATTACTGAAGGGTAGATTCTAACTGGCCAAATGTACAGGTTGTTTTGTCAGTTTTGTAGGCAGCAGTATCATATTTCACTATTCTAAGAAACTTCATATACATTCACACATAAAATGTGTAGAGCCCCCTCAAATGTACACCAGCTTGTTAATTGCAAATGGCTAATGTTAGCCAACAGAGAAATAACTAAAGTCAAAGGAGTTTAATAATCCACTTGCAGGATCTCAGATACAAGTGTATCATATATCACACATTCATATATGCAGTTTAAGAAAAAAAAATGCAGTCAGTAAAAATGTAACCAAAAAAAAAAAAAAAGCAACTGAAAGGATTATAGAAAGACATTATAATGGGCTGGCCAGGGTGGTGGTTGAGGTAACATCCCTGGAGGTGTTCAAAAGACAGGTTGATATGGTGCTGGGAGATACGGTTTAGTGATGGTGTTACAGTTTGTTTGTAGAGATACCTCTGCAGAGACAGACTGAGACAGACCTTCTCAGTACTGAAAGAATTCCTAAGATGTACTATGTGTTATAGGCTCCTAGCAAAGTAAACTAAGATCCACCTCAGACTTTTACAAGTCAGGGTACACCTCCAGCATTTATTTATGATTCTTAACAGCACTATCTATCTCCAACACAAGGAACAAACAGGTGAACAACGGCACAGGATAACAACTATGAATGACTCTTCTGCTCACCTCTGGGCTTGCATCCCCGTGTTCTTGCTTCCCTGCAAGCACGACTAAGTGGCATGTCAATAAAAGGTGTGGGAAATGCAAGTTTTCACAGAATCATAGAATGGTTCAGGACCTCTGGAGATAACCTGGTTCCACTCCCCTGCTCAGGAAGGGGCCCCTAAAGTTAAAGCTAGTCAGCAGTTCTGTGAAAACAGGAAAGTTGAACTGAGACTCCAAAACCCATTAGTAATAAAAGTAGAACAAATTTGACTTACCTAAAAAAGACATTCATGGTATAGATACCTGCATGCAATTACCCTTTTATTTTCTATACTCCACACTGAAACTCCAACACAGATAATTTTTGGTTTCTGATTAAAAACATCTTACAAAGCATGAGTGCGTCTCCCTCTGTTAATAGGAAGACAACACAAACTGGATCCAAATAGAGATTTCAAGAGCTACCTCAGGATTTCAATAAATGTTAGGTACTTAAAAGACAAAATTAATTTAAAAAAAAAAAAACAACAAACCCAAACTTGCTCACCCAGCAGTCATCTGATCCAGGAGGTGAACTGACAAGATTCCTCTATCTTCAACTTCTTTAACTTAAAAGATCCCTGAGCTCCTGTTGTTGCTGTCCTGAACACACCCAAAAGTGCTGTGGGCTAAAAAGTAAGCAACACATTTTAGGCAATCCAAAGTTCTAGATGGGCACACTAGACACTCCTATGAATTCAATCTGGTTTGTCAGGTCCAGAGCACATTTATCTCAACCAGCATTAGAGGGTCATTTCAAAACAAAGCACTGATGACATTCATTCAGCTTTGTTCTGGTTGGTACTGAAGATGGTGACACCCATTTTCAGCCATTAGCAAGAGCTAATAAATTGTTCACAACAAGGTTCCAACTCATCTGCCCTACAATGCTCCTCTAGGCACCAGGGAATCACTAAGAAGGTTTTGTACCTTCTACCATGAATTATTTTGCTATTTGAGTCAGCAACTGCTTCAGATAAAACTCTTAGTCTTGACTGGGAACCAGAATCAATCATTTCCACCTCCCAAATGAACACCTTAACCTCTAGGCTGCAAAGCCAAATTCATATATGTTTGCCCTCTTGGTATCCCCTTCATTCTCCTTATGCAGTCACTCAGCTAAAGGGACTCATAGCCATACTCTATCCGTCCTGGATAGGGACTGTAACCAATAAGATGATATTGTAGAAGGTGGCACCTCTTTACCAGGTTGCTGTTCCCTTCTTTTTAATTCCAGATACACAGAAGTACCCATCTGCAGCCTGAAGTTAGGTATGTAAAACATGAGATGATCGGTGCCACACAGAGTTGTCATTTCCTCTTGTTTACTGGTAGGTAGGACTCCTTCCCACTCCTTAATCTCTGCATTTGTTGTTGTTCAGCCTTCTGAGGCTCCTGTCTCCTCACCGTGCTGGGGGACTACAGCCACCTACCCTTAGCTTCTGGATTCACTTTTCAGCAAGCAAGGTCAAAATGACACAAGTCCCAAACGTTTTGATTTACCTTTCCTTTCTCCCACTACAGTCAGTAGAGATCTACCAATAGAATTCAGACAGTGCTAGGAATATTTGGAAATTTCTGCTGTGCTGGGGGAAAAAATATTCTGCTGTGCTGTGGCCTGTTTCTGCTGTGTGCAAGGCATGATTATGTTTTTCTGCCCCATACACATAGAAGCTTTATGCACATTGGTAGAGGATCCTGATCAGGTGCAGGATCAGCAATTCCTCCAAAAGTTCCCAATTCACTGAGCTGCTTCTGGCTGGGATAGAGTTATATTTCTTCATACTAGCTTGTAAGGGGCTATCTCTTGGATTTGTACTGAAAATAGTGCTGATAACACACTGAGCAGCATTAAAGCTGTTTTCTGCTCCTCACACTGCCCTGCCAAGGAGCAGACTGAGGGTGCATAAAAATTCAGGAGGGGACAAAGCTGGGACCACTGACCCCAACTGAGCAAAGGGATACACCATACCCTATGATATCATGCTCAGCACTAATATTGGGGAGCAGGTTGCAGGGGGACGACTGTTCAGGGACTGGTTGGGCAGCAGCAAGTTGTTGGTTGAGCAATTGTTTTCATTTGCATCATTTGTTGTCCTTGGGTTTTATTTTCCTCACTCTTTGTTGTGGTTCAGCGTTTCTTTTTTTTCTTTTCCTTAGAATTTTTTAAATGTCTTTTTAATTATTAAATTTATCTCAACCCATTGGTTTCTTTCTCACTTTTACCTTTCTGGTTCTCTCTGCCATCCCACCATTAAGAGAGTAAGCAAGCAGCTGTGTGGTGCTTAGATGCCAGTCAGGGTTAAACCACCACACTCACCAGGGAAAGAATCCAAAAGAGAAGTGCCAGTCTCCCTCCCTGAAGTTTTTAAGAAAAGGCTAGTAGTAGTAACTTCTGATTTCTTCAGAAATTCTGTAGGCACAGTTCATCCCACTCTTTGGCAGAGGAATGGACTACGGATCAGTCCCTTCTGATGCTATGATGTTCTGGCAATAGTCAAACTTAACGCTTTTCAGGAGTGGACCACAATAAAGAAGTATCTTTCTCTGTTAGATTTCCAGAGTGGGCAATAGAATGGACATGGCCCAGCTGTGCTCACCGCAGCCTGAAATTGCAGAGCTCAATTCCTGCTGCCAAGGCAAACCTAGACAGTCATTTTTCTTTATAACAGTAAGACCCACAATACAGCCTGACAGTGACATGCATCAGCATACACCAAGGTATGCCACAAAGCATAAAGAGCTTTGAATGAAAGAAAGGTAAGTAAGCCAAAGGCTGTGTCCAGCCTTGAGATAAATAGCAAAGGGGAAGATCCAGGTTCCTCCCTGTTCGTACGTGTAGCTCCCCAGTCACCCTGAAGCAGGTGGGCAAGGGGTCTCAGGCAAAAGATGCAGCAGTTCTGCAAGTTCGACTTTTTGGTGTTTCCTGTAAACATGAAGCCTCTTAGACCTCATCCTCAGCTGGTGCCAAAGTTTTTCTATGTAGTATATCATAAAAAGAAAAGAGCCTACGGCTTCCACAGTGTCAAAAATGCACCAACAAATTTCTTTCTCCGTCTGTGGTGGGGCTTTTTCTGGACCAAGGTATGATTATGGATGCAACAGTCTGGACTGAAGGACTCTCTTTTCTGCATTCATAAAATACTAAGAAATCACATTATTCTCCCTTGGAAATGTAGGTCTACCCTACGTAACAAAGTTTCTCTTTGAAGTAAAATAAAGTTATACCATGCTTTGGTTTACAAATTCTATGGGGCATACCCTTCCAAAACATTCATAATATTCAGTGTTGATACAGCTAGTTTTAAAGAGCAAAATACCATAAACTTACAATTGCCCATAACCATAACTAGAGTCTTGATACCAGTCATATCAGCTTCCCAAAGACAGTTGATGATTTCCCCCTTATTATACATAAATATTGAGCAAAATTCAAACAATTTATTATTTCTTCTGAAAGCTGAAAACATTCAAGGGAAATAGCATTTCTTAACAATTTGTGAAATAGAAAATTAGCCTAAAATGTATCATGATCTAATCTTCAGCACCCACATATTTTCCTACCCAGTTTTCCTGTAAGGGCACTCCCAAGCAGGGTTATGTTATCTTACATATCTTGTGTGACAAGAAGTCTCAGAGAGGGCAATCACAAAGCTGAGAAAGGAAGACAGGTAATTACAGACCTTCAAGGAGACTTTGGGAGAGTAACAATAACATACCTCTGCGCCAAAACTAATCACTTCTTTGGTCTGCCTGACTGATGAGGTTCTCTTCCATATCAATATACAGGTCTCCCCAGTAAAGAATGGGTTGTAGGTCTTCTGTTTATTGATTTTTTTAAACTCATCCCATTCACAATAACGCATGAGACCTCAAAGGGCTTAAAAATAGAATCATAGAATGGTTTGAGTTGGAAGGAACCTTTAAAGATTCACCTCCCTCAACCTGCTGGCCACACTGCTTCTGACTCAGCCCAGGATATGATCAGCTTTCTGGGTTGCAAACACACATTGATGGCTCTCATCAGTTTTCACCCACCTGTACCCCCAAGACCTTCTCTGCAGGGTTACTCTCAATCCCTTCATCCCCCAGCCTTTATTGATACTGGGGATTGCCCCAACCCAGGTGCAGGACCTTGCAC
>JAOXNG010001361.1:0-10024 GCA_028566535.1 Scolopax minor
GGACTGGCCTTGCTTGGTCTTTCCTAGCCTTGCCTTGATTTTCCTGGCCTTTCCTTGCCTTGTTTTGTGTTGCCTCTCCTTGTTTTGCGTTGCCTTGCCTTGCCTGGCCTGACCTTGCCTTTCCTGGACTTGCCTTGCCTGGACTTGCCTGGCATTGCCTGGCCTAGCCTAGCCTTGCCTTGCCTTGCTTTTTCTAGCCGGGCCTTGCGTGGCCTTTCCTTGCCTTGCCTTGCCTTTCTTTGCCTTGCCTTTCTTTGCTTTGTATTCCCTTGCCTCGCCGTGCCTTGCCTTGCCTTTCTCTTGCTTGCTTTGCCTTGCATTCCTTAACCTAGCCTGGTCTTTCCTTGCCTTGACTTTCCTGGCCTTGTATTCCCTTGCCTTGCTTTGCCTAGCTTGCCTTGCCTGGCCTTATCTTGCTGTGCTTTGCCTGGTCTGGTCTTGCCTTGCCTTGTCTTTCCTGGCCTTGCCTTGCTTTGCCTAGCCTGGCCTTGCCTGGCTATTCCTTGCTTTACCTTACCTGGACTTGCCTTTTGCTTTGCCTTGCCTTGCCTTGACTTGCCTTGCCTTTCCTTGCATTGCTTTTCCTCGCCGTGCCTTGGCTTGCTTTGCCTGGATTGGCCTTTCCTGGCCTTTCCTTGCTTTGCCTGGCCTTGCCTTGCCTTTCTTTGCCTTGCCTGGCCAGGCCTTGCCTGGCCTGGCCTGCCCTTGCCTTGTATAACCTTTCCTTGTTTGGCCTGGCCTTGCCTGGCCTGGTGTAGCCTTGCCCTATCTTGCCTTACTTGAACTTGCCTTGCTTTGCCATCCCTGGCCTTTCCTGGCCTTGCCTTGCCTTACTTTTCCTAGCCTGGCCTTTTATGGCCTTTCCTGGCCTCTCGTTGCCATGGCTTGCCTTGCCTTGTCTGATCTTGCCTTTCTTTGCCTTGCATTGCCTTGCCTTGCCTTGGATTGCCTTGTTTTGCCTGGGCTGGCCTTGCCTGGGCTGGCCTTGCCCGGCCTGGCCTCGCCTTGCCTTGCCCTGCCTTGCCTTGCCTTGCCTCACATTGCCTTGACTTGTCTTGCATTGTATTGCCTTTCCTGGCCTGGCCTTGCCTAACTTTTCCTAGCCTTGTCTTTCCTGGCCTTTCCTTGCCTTTCTTTCCGTGCCTTGCCTTCCATTGCCTTAGATTTCATGGCCGTCCTTTGCCTGGCTTAGCCTTGCTTTGCCTTGCCTGGCTTTTCCTGGTTGTTCCCTTCTTTGCCTTGCCTTGCAGGCCAAGCAAGACTAGGACAGGAAAAAGGCAAGGCAGGGCAAAGGAAAAGAAAGGCAAGGCAAGGCAAGGCAATGCCAGTACGAGCAAGGCAAAGCCAAGCAAGGCAAGGCCAGGCAGGGCCAGGAAAGCCAAGGCCAGGCCAGGCCAGGCCAGGTCAGGCAAGGCAAAGCAATGCAAGGCAAATCAAGGCCATACAAAGCAAGGCAAGGCAAGGCCAGGCAAAAAAAGGAAAAACAAGGCAAGGTACAGCAAGGCCATGCCAGACAAGGCCCAGCAGGGCCAGGCAAGGCCAGGCCAGAAAATGCAAGGCAAGGCAAGGCCAAGCAACTCAAGGCAAGACATTGCCAGGAAAGTCCAGGCAAGGCTAGGCCAAGCCAGACAAGGCGAAACCAGGCAAGGCCAGGCAAGGCCAGGTAACTCAAAGCAAGACAAGGCAAGGCAAGCCCAGGCCTGGCCAGGCAAAGCATGGTCAGGCAGTGCAAGGCAAGTAAAGGCAAGGCAAGGCCAGGCCCAGCAAGGCAAGGCAAGGCAAGGCAAGGCCACGTAGGGGAAAGCCAGGCCAGGGCAGGAAAGGCCAGGCAAGGCCAATCAAGGCAAGGCCAAACAAAGCAAGTCCAACAAGGCAAAGACAGGCAAGGGAGGGCAAAGCCAGGCACGACAAGGCCAGGCACGGCAAGGCCAGGCAAGGCAAGGCATGCCAACGGAATGCAAGGCAAGGCCAAGCAAGGCTAGGCAAGGCAATGTAGGAAAGGCAAGGCAAAACCAGACAAGGCAAGGCCAGACCATGCAAGACAAGGCCAGGCCAAGCGATGCAAAGCAAAACATGGCTAGGCAAGGCAAGGCATGCCAAGGCAAGGAAAGGCCAGGAACGAACAGGAAAGGCAAGGCCAGGCAAGGCACGGCAAGGACAGGAAAGGCTCGGTCAGCCAAGGCCAGGCAAGGCGAGGCGAGGCAAGGCAAAGCAAACCAAGGCCAGGCAAGGTCAGGCCAGGCAAGGCAAGGCCAGGCCAGGCCAGTCAAGGCAAGGCCAGGCAAGGCAAGGAAAGGCCAGGCCAGGCCAGGCAAGGCACTACAAGGCAAGACAAGGCAAGGCACGCCAAGGCCAGGAAAGGCCAGGCAAGCCAAAGCCAGGCAAGGTCAGGCAAGACAGCGCAAGGCCAGGCCAGGCAACGCTGGGCAAGGCCAGGCCAGGCCAGGAAAGGCAAGGGCAGGCAGGGGAACGCCAGGCAAGGCCAGATAAGGCCAGGCAACGCCAGGCAAGGACAGACCATGCAAGGGAAGGTCAGGCCAGGACAGGCAAGGCCAGGCCATGCCAGTCAATGAAAGGCAAGGCAAGTCCAAGCAATACAAGAATAAGCAAAACAAGGCCGGGCAAGTCCAGGCAACGCAAAACAAGGAGAGGCCAGGCCAAAGAAGGCCAGGCAAGGCAAGGCAAGGCAAAGCCAAGCAAGGCCAGGCCAGGCAAGAAAAGGCCAGGCAAGACACGGCAAGGCCAGGAGGCAAAGCCAGGCAATGGAACACCAGGCCAGGTCAGGCAAGGTTAGGCCATGCCAGGCAATGAAAGGCAAGGCAAGTCCAAGTAATGCGAGGCCAAGCAAGGCAAGGCCAGGAAAGGCAAGGCCAGGTAACGCCAGGCAAGGCGAGGCAAGGCCAGGCAATTGAAGTCCAGAAAAAACAAGGCAAGGCCAGGCAAGGCAAGAAAAGGCAAGGCCAGGTATGGTAGGCAAGGCCAGGCAAGGCAAGGCAAAACCGAAACAGGGAAAGCCGAGCCATGCAAGGTAACGCAAGGCAAGACAAGGCAAGGCCAGGCAAGTAAAAACCAGGCCAGGCAATACAATGCCAGGAAAGTTCAGGAATGGCAAGTTCAGGCAAGGCCAGGCAAGGCAAGGCAAGGCCAGGCAAGGAAAGGCCAGGCAAGGCATAGCAAGGCCAGGCAAGGCAAGGAGAGCCAAGGAAAGGAAAAATAAGGCAAGGCCAGGTCAGGTAAGGTTAGGCAATGCCACGGAAAGCAAGACAAGGAAAGGCTAGCCAGGCAAAGCAAGGTCAGGCAAGGCCAGGCAAGGCCAGGCAAGGCCAGGCCTGGCAAGACCAGGCCAGGCAAGGCCAGGCAAAAAAAGACCAGGTAAGGAAAGGCCAGGAAAAACAAGACAAGGAAAGGCCAAGCCAGGCCAGGAAAGGCAAGGCCAGGCAAGGCAAGGCAAGGCCAGGCCAGCCCAGACCAGGAGAAACAAAGCAAAAGGCAAGGCAAGGCTAGGCAGAAAATAAGAGAAGGCAAGGCCAGGCCAGGCCAGGAAAGGCAAGACAAGGTAAGGGAAGGCCAGGCCAGGAAAGGCAAGACAAGGTAAGGGAAGGCCAGGCCAGGCCAGGCAAGGAAATTCAAGGCAAGGAAAGTCAAGGCAAATCAATGCAAGGCAACGCAAGGCCAGGAGAGGTAATGACAAACCAGGCAAGGCAAGGCAATAACAGGCAAGGGCAGGCCAGGCCAGGCCAGGCAAGTCAAGGCCAGGCAAGGCCAAGCAAGGCAAGGCTAGGCAAGGCAAGGCCAGGATAGGCCAGGATAGGCCAGGCAAAGCCAGACAAGGCCAGGCCAGGCAAGGTAATGCCAGGCCAGGCCATACAAGGCAAGGCAGGGCAAGGCCAAGGCCAGGCCCGGCCAGGCGAAGCAAAATAAGGCAAGGCAAAGAAAATCCAGGCAAGGGCAAGCAAGGCCAAGCCAGGCCAAGCCAGGGCAGGAAAGGCACGGCAAGGCCAGGCAAGGCAAGCTAAGGCAAAGCCATACCAGGCCAGGCCAGGTCAGGCCTAGCTAGGCCAAGCCAGGTAAGGCAATGCAAGGCGAGGATAGGCATGTCAACGACAGGTAAGGCCAGGCCAGGCCAGGCCAGGCCAGGCTAGGCCAGGTAAAGCAAAGAAAGGCCAGGCAAGGCCAAGCCAGGCAAGGCCCGGCAATGCCAGACAATGCCAGGCAATCTCAGGCAAGGCAAGGCAATGCAAGGCACGGCAAGGCCAGGAAAGGCAAGGCCCGGCCAGGCAAGGCCAAGCCAGCCCAGGCCACGCAAGGCAAGGTGAGGAAAGGGAAGGCAAGGATAGGCAAGGCCAAGCAAGGCTTGGCCAGGCAAGGCAAGGCAAGGCCAGGCCAGGCCAGGCCAGGCACTGCCAAACCGGAAAAGGGATAACCAGGCCAGGCTAGGAAAGGCAAGGCAATGCCAGGCAAAGGAAGGTAAGGAAAGGCCAGACCAGGCCGGGCAAAGAAAGGCAAGGCCACGCCAGGCAAGACCAGGCAAAGCCAGGCAAGGAAAGACCAGGCAAGGGAAGGCCAGGCCAAGCCAGGCAAGGCAACGTCGGGCAAGGCCAGACAAGGCAAGGTCAAGCAAGGCAAGGCAAGACCAGGAAAAGCAAGGCCAGGCAAGGCCAGGCCAGGCAAGGCAAGGACAGGGAAGGCAAGGGAAGGCAATGCCAGGCAAGGCCAGAATAAGAAACGGCAAGGCCAGGCAAGGCACGGCAAGGCAAAATAAGGTAAGGTAAGTCCAGGCAAGGAAAGGCCAGGCCAGGCAAGGCCAAACCTAGAAAGGTCAGACAAGGCAAGGCTAGGTCAGTCCAGAGGAGGCAAGGCCGGGCCAGGCCAGGCAAGGCAAGGCCAAACCAGGCAAGGCCAAGCCAGCCAAGGCCATGCATGGCAAGGCAAGGCAAGGCAAGGCAATGAAAGGCAAGGCAAGGCCAGGCAAGGCCAAGCAAGGCCACACCAGAAAGGGCCAAGCCAGGACAGTCATGGCCAGGCAAGGCAAGGCAAGGCCAAGCAATGCAAGGCCAGGCAAGTAAAAGCCAGTAAAAACAAGGCAAGGCCAGGCAAGGAAAGACAAGGCAAGGCCAGGCAAGGCAAGACCAGGCCAGGCCAGGTAATGCTAGGCCAGGCAATGCAAGGCAATGCCAGGCCAGGCTAGGCAAGGCAAGGCACGGCAAGGCCAGGAAAGGCCAGGCAAGGAAATGCCAGGAAAGGCACCGCAAGGCCAAGCAAGGTCAGCCAAGGCAAAACCAGGCAAGGCAAGGCCAGACCATGCAAGGCCAGGCAAAGCAATGCAAAGCAAAACATAGCCAGGCAAGGCAAGGCCAGGCAAGGAAGTACAGTGCAAGGCAAGGCACAACCAGGCAAGGCCTGGCAAGGCAAGGCAAGGCCAGGACAGGCCAGGCAAGGCCAGGACAGGCCAGGCAAGGCAAGGCCAGGCTAGGCAAGGAAAAGCCAGGCCAGTCCAAGCAAGGCCAGGAAAGGCCAGGCAAGGCAATGCAAAGCGAGGCAAGGCAAGGCCAGTCAAGGCAAGGCAAGGCCAGGCCAGGCCAGTGAAGGCAAGGCCAGGCAAGGCACGACAAGGCCAGGAGGCAAAGCCAAGCAAGGGAACACCACGCCAGGCCAGGCAAAGTCAGGCCAGGCTAGGCAAGGCCAGGCAAGGCCAGGGAAGGTCAGGCAAGACAAGGCAAAGCCACGCCAAGGCAGGCAAAACTGGGCAAGGCCAGGCAAGGCAACTCAAGGGAAGGCCAGGCAAGGCCAGGAGAGACAAGGCAAAGCAAGGACAGGCAACACAAGGCCAAGCAAGGACAGGCCAGGCAAGGCCAGGGCATGCCAGGCAAGGCCAGGCAAGGTCAGGCGAGACAAGGGAAGGCAAGGCCAGGAAAGGGAAGACCAAGCAAGGACAGGCCAGACAAGGCCAGGCCAGGCCAGACACGGCCAGGCAAAGCCAGGCAAGGCAAGGCGGGGCCAAGCAAGGAAAGGCCAGGAAACCCCAGGCAAGCCCAGACAAGACAAGGAAAGGCAAGGCAAGGCAAGGAAAGGCAAGGCCAGGCAAGGCCAGGCAAGGCCAGACAAGGTACGGCAAGGCTAGACAAGGCCAGTCAAGGCAAGGCCAGAAAAGGCAATGCAAGGCCAGGCAAGTAAAAGCCAGTAAAAAGAAGGCAAGGCCAGGCAAGGAATGGCTAGGCAAGGCCAGGCAAGGCCAGGCAAGGCAAGGCCAAGCAAGGTCAGACAAGGCAAAGCCAGGCAAGGCCAGGCAAGGCAAGCACAGGCCAGGCCAGGCCATACAAGGCCAGGCAAGGCAAGGCAAAGCATAGCCAAGCAAGGAAAATCCAAGCAAGGAAAGGCAAGGCCAAAAAAGGCAAGGAAAGGCCAGGCAAAGTTAGGCAAGGCAAGGCAACGCAAGGAAGACGAGGCAATTCCAGGGCAGGCAAGGCAAGGAAGGGCAAAGCCAGGCAAGACCAGGCAAGGCAAGGGCAGGAGAGGTAAGGCCAGGCAAGGTCAGGCAAGGCCAGGAAAGGCAATGCGAAAAAAGGCAAGGCAAAGCAGGCAGGGCACGGCCAGGCCAGGAGAGTCCAGGCCAGTCCAGGCCATACAAGGCCAGACAAGGCAAGGCAAGGCAAAGAAGAAAAGGCACTGCCAGGGCAGGCAAGGCAAGGCAAGGCAAGGCCAGGCAAGGCAAGGCAAGGCAAGGCCAGGAAAGGAAAGACCAGGCCAGGCCAGGCCAGGCAAGGCAAGGCAAGGCAAGGCAAGGCAAGGCCAGAAAAGGAAAGACCAGGCCAGGCCAGGCCAGGCAAGGCAAGGCAAGGCCAGGAAAGGAAAGACCAGGCCAGGCCATGCCAGGCAAGGCAAGGCAAAGCCAGGCAAAACCAGGCAAGGCCAGGGCAGGCCAGGCAAAACCAGGCAAGGCCAGGGCAGGCCAGGCAATGTCCAGCCAGGAATGGTAACACAAGGATAGGTCAAGCCAGGAATGGTAAGGCAAGGCAAGGTACGTTCAGATAGGCATGGCAAGGTAAGGAAAGGCCAGGCCATGAAAGGCCAGGCAAGGTAAAGAAAGGCAAGGCCACAAAAGGCAAGTCCAGGCCAGGCAAGACCAGGCAAGGCAAGGCAATTCAAAACAAGGTAAGGCCAGGCAAGGCCAGGCAAGGCAAGGCCAGGCCAGGCCAGGCAAGGCCAGGCAAGGCCATGCAAGGCAAGGCAAGGAAAGGCAAAACCATACAAGGCAAGGCCAGGCAAGGCAAGGCACGCCATGCAAGGCCAGGCAAGGTGGGTAAATGGAAGGCCAGGGAAGGCCAGGCAGGGAAAGGCTAGAAAAGGCAAGGCAAGGCAGGGCCAGGCAAGGCCTGGCTAGGCAAGGCCAGGCAAGAGAAGACCAGGCCAAGAAAGGCAAGGCCAGGGAAGGCCAGGCAAGGAAAGGCTAGAAAAGGCAAGGCAAGGAAAGGCCAAACCAGGCAAGGCGAGGCCAGGCAAGGCAAAGCCAGGCAAAGCCAGGCAAGGCAAGGCCAGGGAAGGTCAGGCAAGTAAAGCCAAGGCCAGGCAAGGCAAGGCACGGCAAGGCCAGGAGAAGCAAGGCACGGGAAGGCCAGGCAAGGCAAGGCCAGGCAAGGCAAGGAAACTCAAGGCAAGGCCAGGCCAGGTAGGCAAGGCAAGGCAAGGCAAGGCAAGGCCAGGCCAGGCAATGCAAGGCCAGGAAAGGCAAGGCAAGGCAAGGCCAGGGAAGGCTAATAAAGGCAAGGCCAGGCAAGGCAAGTCCAACCAAGGCAAGGCCAATCAAGCCAAGGCCAGGCAAGGGCCAGCAAGGCAATAGAATGCAAGGCCAGGCAATGCAAGGCCAGGCAAGACAAGGCAAGGCTATGTAAGGCCAGGCAAGGCAAGGCAATACAAGGCAAGGCCAGGCCAGGCCAGGTACGACCAGGAAAGGCCAGGCAAGGAAAGGTTGAGCCAGGCCAGGAAAGGCAAGGCCAGGCCAGGATATGCAAGGCCAGGCATAGCAAGGCAAGGCCAGGCCAGGCCAAGAAAAGGCAAGGCCAGGCAAGGCAATGCAAAGCCAGGCAAGGCAAGGGCAGGCCAATCCAGGCAATACCAGGCAAGGCAAGGCAAAGTCATGCAAGGCCAGGCAATGCAAGGCCAGGGAAGGCCAGGCAAGGCCAGGCAAGTCAAGGCCAGGCAAGGCCAGGCAAGGAAAAAACAGGCCAAGGAAGGAAAAACCAGGCACGGCAAAGTACGGCCAGGCCAGGCCAGGCCAAGCAAGGCAAGGCCATGCCAGGCCAGGCAAGGCAAGGCCAGGCTAGGCCAGGCAAGGCAAGGCAAGGCCAGGCCAGGAAAGGCAAGGCCATGCCAGGCCAGGCAAGGCAAGGCCAGGCCAGGAAAGGCAAGTCAAGTCCAGGCAAGGAAAGGCCATGCCATACCAGGCCACACCAGGCAAGGCAAGTTAAAGCCAGGCAAGGCAAGGCCGGGCTAAGGAAGTCAAGGCCAGGGCACGCAAGGCCAGCCAAGGCAAGGCAAGGGCAGGCAAAGCAAAGCAAGGCAAAACCAAGAAAGGCCAGGCCAGGGCAGCCAAGGAAAGGCAAGGCCAGGCAATTCAAGGCCAGGCAAGGCCAGGCAAGGCAAGGCTAGACAATGCAAGGCAAGAGTAGGAAAAGAAAGGCAAGGCCAAACAAGGCAAAGCAAGGCTAGGAAAGGAAAGGCAAGGCCACGCAAGCAAAGGCCAAGCCAGGCCAGGCCAGGGCAGGCTATGCAAGGCCAGGCCAGGCCAGACCAGGCAAGGCAAGCCAAGGCAAGGTCAAGCAAGGCCATTCAAGGCAAGGCAAAGCAAGGCCAGGCATGGCCAGGCCAGGCCAATCCAGCCCAGTCATGGCCAGGCCAGACCAATCCAGCCCAGGAATGTCTAGGCAAGGCTAGGAAACGTAAGGCCAGGTAAGGCCAGACAACACAAGTACAGGCAAGGCAAGGCAAGGCCAGGACAGGGAAAGCAAGGCAAGGTATGGCAAGGCCAGGCTAGGCCAGGAAAGGCAAGGCCAGGCAAGGCCAGGCAAGGGAAGTCCAGGCAAGGCAAGGCCAGGCCAGGCCAAACAAGGCCAGGCCAGGCAAGGCAAGTCTAGGCAAGTCAAGGCCAGGCAAGGCCAGGCAAGGCAAGGCCAGATAAGGCAAGGCAATAGTAGTTAAAGAAAGGCAAGGCCAAACAAGGCAAGGCAAGGCCAAGCCAGGCCAGGCAAGGACAGGCTATGAAAGGCCAGGCTAGGAAAGGCCAGGCAAGGCCAGGCAAGGCAAGGACAGGAAAGGCAAGGCAAGCAAAGGCCAGGCCAGGCCAGACTAGGAAAGGCAAGCGAAGGCAAGGCCATGCAAGGCAAAGCAAGGCAAAGCAAGGACAGGCATGGCCAGTCCAGGCCAATCCAGCCCAGGCATGGCCAGGCCAGAGCAATCCAGCCCAGGAATGGCGAGGCAAGGCCAGGAAATGTAAGGCCAGGAAAGACCAGGCAACAGAAGGACAGGCAAGGCCAGGCCAGGGAAAGTAAGGCAAGGTAAGGCAAGGCCAGCCTAGGCAAAGCAAGGCACGGCAAGGCAAGGCCAGGCCAGGCCTGGCCAGGCTGGGCCAGCCAAGGCAAGGCCAGGCCAGGCAAAGGAAAGCAAGGCAAGGCAAGGCCAGGCAAGGCAAGGCACGGCAAGGCAAGGCCAGGGAAGGCAAGGCAATTCAAGGCAGAGCAAGGCAAAGCAAAAGGCAAAATAAGGCAAAAGGCAACGCAAAAGGCAACGCAAAGCAAGGCCTGGGAAGGCAAGGCAAGGCAAGGAAAGGCAAGGAAAGGCAAAACAAAGGAAGGCAAGGCTAGGCCAGACAAAGCAATGCCAGGCCAGGAAAGGCAACGCAAAAGGGAAGGCAAGGCAAGGCAACTCAAAAGGCAAGGCCAGTCCAGGCCAGGCTAAGTCAGACAAGGCCAGGCAAGGCAAGGCAAGGCAAGGCAAGGCAAGGCAAGGCAAGGCAAGGCAAGGCAAGGCA
>JAOXNG010008592.1:0-18545 GCA_028566535.1 Scolopax minor
CCAAACAGTTTGACACTTCAAAGTAGATTTACTGAGGAATTAATGCATTTTCATGATTGACTTTAGATATCTCGTTTACATCTTTGTAGCCCTCTGCTGGACTCTTTCCAGTAGTTTCCTGTTCTTTTGAACTGGGGGAGGGGGCAGAACTGGACAAAGTACTCCAGATGTGTCCTCATGGGGAAGAGGAGAGGAGGAGGAAGATCTCCCTTGAACTGCTGGCCGCACTCTTTTTAATGTATCCCAGGAAACTGTTGGCCTTCTTGGCCACAAGGGCACATGGCTACCTCAAGGTCAACTTGTTGCCCAGCAGGACTCCAAGGTCTCTCTCTCCAGAAGGTCAGTCCCCAACCTGTACCAGTGAATGGGGTTATTCCCCAGGTGCAGCACCCTACACTTGCCCTTGTTGAATTTCATCATATTCCTTACTGCCCAACTCTCCAGCCTGTCCAGGTCTTGCTGAATGGCAGCACAGCCCTCTGGTGTGTCAGCCACCCCTTCCAGTTTTCTGTCAACAGCAAACTTGCTGAAGGTACACTCTGTCCCCTCATCCAGGTCGTTGAATATGTTGAGCAAGACTGGACCCAGTATCTCTGGAGAGCACCACTAGTTACAGGCCTTCTTACCTTCTTCCTGGATCCATATGGCTCTAACACCAGCTAGGGCTTCACACTGCACAAGAAGGATCTTTTTTGTGAGCTTTCTCATGGAGTTACTTTCAGGTCTTTTGCACCAGAATGAGCTGTCATTGTGATGTGTACACAGCCTTGACAGAAAAGATACCAGTATTTCCAGGATGCAGCAGTGAATATAAACCTGTTTTGACAGCTTCCTACCATTGAAAGGTCTTCCCACTCCCCGCTGCCGCAGTTGTCCCTTGTTAGCCTTGCTACACCTTTCAATTTAATCAAATGCATTCATAAGGGATACTCTAAAATCTTGTGCTCTCTATTAAAAGAAGGACTTGATGGTGAAGGATATTATCAAATACTGTTTTCCAGAATAGTCTTTGAGATAGTCATGAGTCTCTGTATCTCTCTTTCCTTTGTCAGCTTTCTGCTTTCCTGACATAGAGATAATTAGTTTTCTCTGGGAAGCAACCACATAGGTCTTAAGATGTTTTAGCCATACTTGGGAGTGGTGGGCAAGGGAGCAGCAGAGTGGAGCTGTCTTGAGGCACTTTCACTTAGGAGCCTGACCTAAGTGGGGGACAATGTGATGTCCTGCACTCCCTACACCTCCAAAAAGCTGCACAAGCTTCTTCTGCACCTGCAGCCGGAGCTTTGCACTGTGTGCCTCCCTTCCTTAGCTGGGCAATGCTTTGGGTTCTGTTGGCTTCATTTTACCTTGTTAGTATTAAGCAATCATGGGCAACACTCTGCTCCTTCAACACTGCTCAGTGGGTCAGGACAGGCAAATTTGTGGGTCTCTTTAAAACTTCACTCTCTGTGTTATTCCACCAGTGCAAAAGTCAATGGATTGATCCCAAGCACGTAAGACAATCTTTGTTTAAAGAAGAGGAGAGTTATATTTCAGCATTTTTCTGACAATTATAGTAATCAAGCTAAATTATCCATAAACCAGAAAAAAGTATCAATTTTACTTTTGAAGGAAAGTTTTTTATTAAAAGATAGTTTTGTTTGGTATTTTATGCCTGGGATATAACCGCTTTAGCCACCCAGAAACCAGACTGTGGTTTGTTTTTTCTCAATTATTGCTTGGCAAAGTTATTAAGGAAAAATATTAGAATCTGAGGCAATTCCAAAGGGCTTTTTCCTTGCCCTGACTCAGTAATTCTGTCTTCATGAATTCATGCTGTCTTGTGGATGGTCACCCTGGTTATGTATCTCCTTTGACCATGAAAAGCTTTTTAAAATGGGAAATAAACTCAAGTTGTAGACCTGGAATTCAGTTTAGGTTATCAGGGAGGTGGCAGGATGCTTTGAAGGACTAGATCCTTTGCTGTCCCTAAAGATTTGGAGGAGCAGAAGGGCTGGGAGCCTGCCCTTTCTGTAACACTGCTCCTTGCTAGGCCAAGTTTGTATCTCCTAGCAGCTCCTGACCTCCTCCTCCTCCTCCCTTTTGCTCCTGTTGTCACAGTGGCACTGAGCGATTGCATTTGTATTGAATAACCCGTGCTCTATGCAGAAATTATACATTTAAAGTATCCATAATACTGTGAAATTTATCTCTCTGTTTTTTTTGTTGGGTTTTTTTTTGAGTGACTGATGAGACTTGCTCTATTAAGTGTCTCTCAATGCCACAGTGCTCATATCATTCTTCGAGATGAGGGCACAGCTTCTTTAATTACTCAGCTGCTGCCTAAACTTTTGTAAAAAGAAAATAATTTCATTATTCATATATTCTTAATGGACAATAATATTCTTGAAAACATGTTCCTTCTGCATACTTTGAGGAAAGTCAGACATTCAAAACTGATCTTTGGAACAACAAAACTGACTGGTTCAACTCTTCCAATTGATTTTGCTGAAATTTGCTATTTTGAAATTTGAGTTTGTTGACTGTGCAAATAACAGGTTAGGGTTCCTTTTTCCAAGCATAATTTCAATGGCAGGATTTCTTTCAAGGATTACATTGTATTCATTTCACTTACCAAATAAAAAATACCATTCCACTGAAATCCAAAAAATAAACCTGAAGCAGTGTAAATTATTTTTGTAACATCTATCTTTAGCACTGAATGAAAGAATGAAGTCTGGAATAATTCCTGCATTGAAAATTAAGATCTCTGGGTTCGTCACTGGCTCCACTGTTGTCTTTTCCTGGAGGAAATTGTATCATCTGTCTCAACTTCAGTCTGTAAAACTAAGAAATGTGCAAAAGTGTGGTGAGACACTGTTGTTACTCATAAAAGTGCAAAACAAATTAAGAGCAATAGTTTTAACTGCTAAATATTGGACTGTACTTAATGATAGTCCATTTATGTATTGTATGTGATTTATATGATGCATTTAGCTTTTTTTTCTTCTTCATGCATCATTCTGATTTCTACAGTTGTATTCATGATTGTGTAAGTATCTGCAATATAATTAGAGAACAAAGTTCAGCCTGTGGATTATTAATGAATGACTATAAATATCATTTAATGGGTAGTTCTTGCCCATAAGTGGTTGGTTGTCTAAATCGCGTGGTGTTTTTTCTGCTCATTGGTTCAATTGAAACCCAAGAGACTAATAATTACTACCCAAACAGCAATTTTCAGCTAGTGAATGCTTTCAGAGCTGTATGCAGCCAGCTGAATACTTGTGAGCAATGCATTACACCACCCTTCAGTGACAACTCTTGTGCTTAAAAATGATTGATTCTTGTATTATTTGGCTATCTTGCATGTCAGACTTACTCTGCAGCACTTGATATCTGAAAAGTACAAGCTTTGCTTATTTTATAGTAGCAAAGAGCAACTCCAATTACTCTGAATTTTGTAATGTACAAAGGCAACCAAGAAAGCATAAGGCCAAATACTTTAAAGCAGGACACACACTACCCTGCTCTGCTCTACCTGCTGGGACCTGGCTTCCTTTGTCACTGCTGGGGCTTTGTTTGCAGCACAATATTAGAAACAGTGTTCTCTTGCATGCTCCAAGACTACATGTGACAAAGGCAGGTTTTTTTTAGTCACCTTGCTCTTGAACTATAAAATAGCTTGTTTCAGAGGGTGCTGTGCAAATGGTTGTATCTGGGTTGTGTTTTTGGAGGCTGTAGAACCCTTAATAGGGTAACGTGGTTGACTTCACATCTTTAATTTGCTCAAGTATTTTTAGTGGTGTTTTGGGTTTGATTAATGCATTTTATTTTCATTTGCCTACCTGCTGCTTTTTCTCCAAAAGAAGTCTTGTGACTATGTTTATAGCCTCCCTCTCTGAGGAGAACTTATTGATGCTTTTTCTAGTCTCTGAATAGGATTTTCAATCTGTTTCTGCTTGCCAGGCTTCAGTTGTTCTATGGATTGTTTTTGCATATTTTTGCATATTGTATTTTCTATCACATGTGAATCATAGCAATTTAGCAGACATCCCATTCTTGTAGTATTTCACCATTCAGTCAGTCTTGTGAAATAATAGCAATAGTATCATCCTTACAGACAAGGTGGACAAAAGCACAAGGGGTTCTCCAGTGGTCCTAAGAGAAGTTTCAAGCCCATGGCTTGACATGTTAGACCAGATTCTGGAACGTTGCTCCTACCTTTCTTTCCAGCATCTGAAAGTTGAGCTGCTGATGTGATGATTTGTGTGAGACCAGTTAATCTCTTGGGACACAGTTTGCAGTTCTGGGAGATGTGCTAGTGGTTCCCTTGCATGTGTGAGGAACCTGTTGCACAGTGGGATGACTGATTGAACCTCTAACCAATGGGATGAGAAGGCTGTCTCCTTTACATATAGATGTGCACATTAAAAGTCTATTTAGGGTCAAAGTCTTTTTTATATGTGCAGTGGAAATATTCAGATTCTCATGACAATCAGCATCACCACTGTATGGCATTTTGTCCTTGGAAATTCTGTCTGTACAGTGAGAAATTCAATTTCAAGGTAAACTTCTGTGGTCCTTTCTCTAGCTTTATGTATTTTTAGAGACATGGTTTAGTGATGTGTTTTTTTGTTTTTGTCAGAGTTAGGTTGATGGTTAGACTAGGTGATCTTAAAGGTACCTTCCAACCTAGACAGTTCTATGATTCTAGGTACAATTTTAGATATACAAAGTCTTAACTGAATCTAAGATTTAGTCCAGTGACTTCAGGAATTTCACTTCAATAAAAATTTAAGTATTTGACTTGGAATGAGGGATATTTCTGTTGTGTTCTGTAAAACAAATCACAACATAAATTTTGGGAGACTTTGACACACTTCTCGGCTCCACTCACATTCCCCATGTTGTCTCCTGTCTTTTGTTAGTAACCAAAAAGAGGAACTTTGGCAGTAGGAAGTGCTTGTGATTTTTCAAGCCTAGGAAAAAAAAATACCAATTTTCATAGACTATGCTAGTACCTATTCAGAAAAAAAGATCTTTTTAGAGCCAAATATCAAAGAAGCCTTGGGCGGACACAGGCAAATTGTTAAAAATTTCAGTGGTAGAAATTTCTGAGAAGTTAAAAAATGCTAAGATGTATAAATATTATATAGTATACAGGATGTAGCGACTTATTAAAGGATGTAGCTGCTCATTGAGGCATATCTAAGCTTCTCTTCCTTACAGCTCTACTGAACTTGTAAGAATCTACTATGGCTTTAAAGTACAAAAAACCCAAAGCAGATCCATAGTCTCCAGGGCTGTGAGGAAGTGTCGAGTCCACACAGCGGTTTCGCTCGTCGTGTTTCCCTTCTCTAGGAGAAGTGAAAGCATAAAAACTGTGCTTTCCTGGCTTGATGTAAAAAGAATATGGTCTGTCCATGGTTTCTGTGCCCTGGTCACTTCAGACACTCAGCTCTGCTGTTTTGTTATCCTGAATGTACCATGAATGTATTTTTAAATTTGGAAAGAGAAAAAGCAGCATGGAGCAGTGTTCAGAGCAGCTCTGGATGGGCTACTTGTACACTAAGTGGTTTCTCAAGGGGAAAGGATTCTTTCTATGAATGCTTTTAGCCAAAAAATTGTTGGTGTGCTTTTTCAAGACATCTTGGAATGCTGGCATGATAAGGTGGCTACACAAATCTAATTATCTCAGCTTTTCTTTTCTCTTTTTTTTTTTTTTTGGCAAGGTTATTTTGATTTATTCTTGAAGCTCTTAATGAACTGCATTGGGAAAGAGATTACATGATTTATGTAACATTTATTTTCTTTTATTCTTTGTGATCTGCCTTGTTATAAACTATAAATTGTTTAAGTGATTTTTTTGCTTTGAACTAGCAAGAGAGTGTCAGCATCTCTTGTTGATTGTGTTCATTTTTCTAAATTAATCTAAACCATTATTCCTGCACCGGGCTGGTAACCCTGGATCCTCCCATGAAGGACACCTCTGTAGTGATCCTTCTCCTTTAGAGGGAGAAAGAGTAAGTCGGCCCCTCTTCCCACCTTTGGCCTCACTAATGAGAGCTGTGGCAGAGAATCAATGTCAGTTTTCTCTGATGGCATAATGAGAGAGTTTCTTGGCAATTGAGCTATCAACACTGATAGTATTTAATTAGGCAAAGAGTTCCACAAGACTTAAATAAAAGGTACAGCCCAGCCAGAGGCATACGTGCTCAGCTTGAGGAATGCTTTGTTCCAGACCCATGTAGTTTTGTTCTCCTTGAGTAGAGGTTCAGGATAATCTTGATGACCAAATAATATTTCTTGTTCCTGAGGGGAAAAGTATTCATTTAGCTATTGAGAGCCAGCAAGCTTATGGACAGTCGCTAGAGATAACAAGAAGGTTTTGTAACAAGTGGAGAAACAAAACCACTGAACAATTAGGTAATTATTTTTAAGCATCTCTAGGAGCTGTGGCTAACTTAACAAGGTCACTAAAAGTAGGATCGGGCTGTGTTTCTGAAGGTTTAGTGATGTTCTGAAACTGAAAAATCTAGTGGTTTTGAGCCTTTTCTCAGAAGTGAATTTATTGCTTGGAGCAACAAGGGTCTAGAGGAAAGCTCCAAGGAAAACTAATCTTGCAGCCACTTTCTATTCTTTCAACCTTAGTGTTTACAGTGGTTTCAGCCGTAAAACAGTCTGGTTTAATTACAAAAATGCTACATATTTTCTGGACCATAAATGGTGCTCAAATCATTAACCACGCAGGTAGTCCTGTGGCTGAAATTATTGCAGGAATACTTTCAAATATTTGTGACAGTAACTTTTTCAAGCAAAAATAAAATCCTGATGTCAACCAGTTGACCAATTAGTGGAACATGTATATGAAATATGTAAAGCTATACCCACTGTGTATATACATGTGTACAATATACATTTTGCTATGTAGGAGTTAGTATTAAAAGTCAGACTTCTTTTGCTGGCTTTGAACTCCACTTAAATTTCCAGCCTAAAAGAAGTTTTCTACTCCTGTTTTCACAATACAGACATTCTGTCTTCTGCCTACAACTCAAGTTTGAGCAAATGTTGATCTTAACTATGAAGGGAACAAGGATGGTGTTTGCATTTTTTTTTCTTTTCACTGAAATCAAGGGAAAGAAAAAGTGATTCAAATGTTAATTGAGGAATTAGTTCATGTAAAGGGTCAGTAGCTGGGGTTAGCACTTAAAAGTATTCCTTCTCTTAACAAAAATAAATACAATATGCAGTTAGCATTAAATAGTGCAGTTTGGTGCCTCGAATGATTTAGAAAGTTAAAACACTTTTCCCTATGATTTTGTGACACTGTAATGTAATATCAGCAGCAGTCTTATGCTATTCTACAGTTTGAAAAATGACATTGTAAACTCTTCTTTGTCACTTGTATTTTTGAGGGCTGGATTATGCAAAATACCAAGCCCTTGTCCTCCACTGAGTTGGTATGAGTTGAGAGTACCTCAAAGATGTGTTTAGCTTGTAGAGCAAAGCCTTGTGTACCCAAAAAAAAGGGAAAAAAGAGAATAATACAAAAGGGCTACAGATAGTTGGGATGGCAACTGTCTATTTGATGGCTTATATAAATAAATGCTTTACACTCTGCAATGCCTGCCTGACCAGTGAAATTTTTTCGTGTCTGACTTGGGGGGTATCAATCTGTTGCTACATTTGCCCATTTTCTACAGGAATATGTTATGTTCCTGGTTGCTGTGACTTTCAGGTCAAGCCCATGTTAACAAAGTGTTGGGTAGCTGTTTTTAGAGACAGCCGAAGGAATATTTTTGGGTGATGGAAGGTGCTTCACAGCAGTCTCACTGGGTGCTGCTGGGAGGCACTGAGCAGCATGGAGGACTGTGGAGTCAAACAAACCCCTTGAGCTTTGGACCAGTTACTGCTGCTTGAGTAACAAACTCACAGTCCTCCATACTGTGTATGAGGTAGCTCCTATATGCCCACCCTCTTTAATCTGTAAAATGATGAAAAAAGCCTGTATTTTACCTAAATTGCAGCAGAGCTGCAAATAAAGATAAATGCAAAAACCCCAAACAAAAACCCTAAGAGACATAGTCAAATTATTTCTCACCAGTAAATTATACTCCCTTGTACCTTTAATGCAAGTCTAAATTTTGGTTTATAGGACTGTGCTTCTGACTGAAAATCCAGATGCCCATTACGATAGACGAGAACACAAATTTGATGGAGAAACCCAACAATCTTCAATCCAAAATCCCTTTTGATTTGAGTGAGACAGTGCATTTCCATACAGGTTCAGAATATTCTTCTTCTGTTATTTGACATAGCATGGGCCATCTCTGAACATGCTGATAAAGAAATTCTTAATAAAGGAACTAACTC
The DNA here is from genome assembly GCA_028566535.1 of Scolopax minor. Lineage (NCBI taxonomy): Eukaryota > Metazoa > Chordata > Aves > Charadriiformes > Scolopacidae > Scolopax > Scolopax minor. Next base: position 8,356 of record JAOXNG010008592.1, read on the forward strand.
ATATAATGTAACACATTGTGCTTCCCTACAAATTTAGCATTATCCTGAATTTATTTTTTTGTTTGTTTACAGAGAAACCTACAGCAGGTGCCAGAGTTCCATGATTTCTGTCAAAAGGTAAGAGCTACTTTGTTCAAAGATACCTGAATGATATTTGTCAGTTCAATATAAATCTGGTTGTAAAAAAAAGGTAACAATGATACATAAAACCAAAATTTAATGAAAAGAACTCACATTATGGGTGAATTTCATGAATCATGTAAAGGTGTGCATAAAAAATTGAATATGTACACTTTAGATCTCAGATCTGATAAATATTTCATTGGATTAAGAAATGCACTCTTGAAGCTTACCTGTATATAAAACATAAGAATGCATTATGGAGGTAAGTAAGGTACTCTGTCAATTAACACACTTGTGTGTGTGTCTGTCACTTAAAAAAAAAAATAATCTTTGAAATTATTAGACTTCAGGAGACTTTATCTGTAAAATTGAAAAATGCAAGCCTTTGAGTAAATAGAACTAACTGCTGAGGTCACTATCTATTTGCATAAAATATATATGATTGAGGAGAAATGTAATTATGGAATCTACTGCTACACGAACTTAAAATACAACTGTAATGCTCTAAATTGTCATTGTGTGCGCTTTGGGGAGGATTAATGCTTGATTCTGCCATCACTTAAATCAGAGCTAAGATTGTAATTGACCGTAGTGAAAGCCGTTAGTTTGATGCCCAATGCTTTTTGCAGGCTTGCCATTCAGCCACAAATAAGCCCATTGCTGCAAGTTTTAAAAAATCCTAGTGTCATGAAAATGCCTCACTCTTAGATGGGATGCTGAGACTTTTGGGGTCTTGCACTGGATTTGGTCCTCTTGAACTTCTGAATGTCTGTGTCACGTTCTCTGTTCAGCCTTTGCTCAAGGCTGGGTGTGCTCCCTTTGGTATTAGTTTTGTTTGGGATTTTCTGTGAAGGTGCTTTCTGGTAAAGTTTGAGACATTTATTTTTCTTCAGTCTGCCGTTTATAGTGCACAGAGGAGTGTTTTGATGGGAAGTATCAATAACATAGTGAATGTTTCTATGGCCTGGATTTGAAAAGCCTAAGCACCATTAATCAGTTTTGTTTCTTCAGATTTTATTGATATCCATTAGCAGATGGATATTTCTTTTGTGATATCCAATATCCAAGTGTGTGAAAGTGCTAGCAGTTCAATATAGTAGCAGGGAAATGACTCTTCCATAAAGCAAAAGAATATTTCACAAATTGAGTGATAAACTGACAGTGAGCTATCAGCAGGTGGGGTGAACTCCTCTGTAATAATTCTTTAGAAGTAATGAGAAATAGTAAAACATGGAAATATGTTTCTGTCACTTCAGAAAGAGAATGGTTTTGCTTGTTTTGAAACAGATATTTGTTGTGGTTGTTCCTGTTTCTTTCATCTATCTGCTTCTCCTTTTGTGTGGTTTTTGTTTTTTTTTTGGTTCACGATGCCTTTAGGTGTTGAGGGGAGGAGGGACGAGCATTTTCAGTAGTGGAATCGTCTTAACTAATAATATGAGCAACATATGATGGTTTCTGAAGAATAGGTACCAGTTTCTAAGCTAATCTTGCTGATGTAGGTAGAGTTTTAAACAGCGGAGCCGCGTATGCACACTATACTGCTACAAAGTTCTCCAACTGTAATTAATATCAGAATTTGGCTCACAGGTTTTGTGAAGACTTTGTGGCCATGTTTTGCATGAAAAATGTGTATGTGCTTGTGGTTTTTTACTGATGTGACTGAGATCAGCACCTACTTAAGGAAGCAAAAAAAGCTATAATTGCATTGTGAATATTAAGGGGTAATGCATACAGCTTCTTACACATCCTTCATACCAGGGCAAGCTCATCTTCCATATCTGTTACCATTTCATAACGTAGCAGATGTGTTGAATGCTTTCTGTGCTTTTCCTTGCTGCTGAACGTGGCTGTTTCCTCCCTTCAGTTCCAAAGAAAAATGCCTCAAAAAAAAAAAAGTGAATCTAGCTTTCTTACCCACACTGTAACATCCAATATTGTTGAGTGTTCTGAGGTTTGAAGATGAAAGAAACAGGCCATAAGTTATGGAGTTGGAGGACAATATAAACAAAATGACCTTTGGTATCATGCTTGCCATGTTCTGATGAATAAATTGAGTTCATGTTTAACATTCAGATAATATTCCTGGCAGAGTAGAACATTGCCACATTAAATGTTCAGATCAGAAATGTTCAATGCAGACTAAATTAAGTTGGATCTTAGGACAGCAAACTTAAAATGAGTAACATGTGGCAATATTTGATTTAACAAAGAAATGTTTCTTTTTCCTTTTTTTTTACTGTAAGTTTAAAAGTATAAAGATACACATGCCACGATGCAGTGCCAGCAACATTAACTGCTTTTGATCTCTCTCCTCAGATATTAACATCTCCCCCTAAACACACCCCTTGTTTGGCGTCTTAGGAGTTTTCATACCAATAAAGATGCAGAGAACAGCAGTCTTTGCTTCTGTTTCTTTAGCTTGTTTTCTTAGTGTTGCATGATCTATGCCCTGGAGAGGTCAATTTTAATCAGCCCCCAGGCAGTGCTTAACGTTTAGGGCCAAATTTTCAAAGAAAGCCTCAGTTGGATTTTGATTAGTAAGTCTATGATTGTTTCTTGCACTGTTGAGCCTCCCAAACACATGTATGTTTTTTGCCTGCCAAAGTGCAGAACTAAACTCTTTGAAGTGAAGACGTGGTCGTCCAGGCTACTGACATGTGCGTTCTTTGTTTGCAAATGGGATAGTTGCACATCTGCGTGTATCCGCCGTTGATTCGGGTTGTACAGCTGCACCTGTATTTGATTGTGGGAATGAAAGGCTAGGTTTGGAACTGGAATTTATTTTTGGAAATGGGGTGCATACCTTACAGCATAACCTTGAACTTTTGGATATCGATGACAAAGAGGTAGGGAAAAAACCATTTTTTTAAAGCAGGACCTTGAAGACAAGCTTATCTAGTTATACCCATCAACTACTCAACTCTCACTGTTTTTTAATGGTAAACATTTAGATTGACATCTAGGAACAAGCAGTTAAAATAGGTCATGCTATTCTTCCACTTTAGCAATGCCTTCGCACACAGTAAGAGATATCCTTCAAGGGAAGAGCCAGCAGTGTCAGAAGAAAATGGAGCCTTATGCTTGCTTTCTAATCTTCATTTAAGCACAAAATATGTGGAGATATATATCTCAATGCTGTCTTCCAAACAATTCAAATAGTACTTTGTCAAACGTGACTGCAGTCCTACTGCTGTACAGGTATAATCTCTCCCACAGAGTTTTCCACTTTTCCTCTGTTGTGTAAGTTATATATAATTTCCATGAACTTTTAATTTTTTGCAGGTGCACTTTAAGATATTGGGCTGTATTTCATCAAGTTGCAGGTTACCTTCTTATTGTTGGTCCCTGATTTTAGGACATTAATACCCTAGGTTGCAAACTCACCAGTCTGCCAAAGAGCTATGTGATGCTATATTTCTGGTTTAATGATTGCTTACTGTATCACAGCAACGTTATTCAGACCCTTTCTGGGCTGATTGCTCCCGGAGCTGTTGCTTTGTAGTGCACAGCACTAAATAAATTGATCTTCTATACCCCAGAAGGCAGTGGAATAGAAGATTAAACTGGGATGTCATCATTGTATTAATTTCACAGGGAGGAAACAGTGAATTCACTTGAATCAGACTGTCTGCCGTTGCTAAGATACTGGCATATGAACAAAACTTCATGGTCAAAAAAGCCTCTAGCTAACACGTGTGAAAGAATCAGCCCTAGGCACTCGGTCTCTTCCCACAGCAGAAAGCTATCATCCGTCTACACAGTCACCAGGGGGCTACATGCAATCTTAACAAGCACTTTAACATACTGGTGGTGGAGCTCAACAGAGGCAAATTTGTCCAAAAAGTGTGTAAAGCAGATGTCCATGTGTGAAGTTGTCGCACTGCATTGACTAAGCTAAAACTGGTTTAGCTGGTGCTTCGGGGATATTTCTCTGTATGTACGTATGTATGTATGTATTACAGAGACAGTAACTGGTGCTTCTGTTGGTTGTGTATCAGACTTGCTCCACAGGGCAGGTGAGAAATACTGGATAAAGTCAATCCAAAAGCCTTTATCTTGTACCACTCAGAATTCTCCAAGATTCTTAATATTTAAAAGTTTATAATTTTTCAGTTACAAACAGTGCAGTTCATCAAAAAGATTCAATGATCTGTGACGCGAGAAACCTTACTAAGCTGACTCTTTCCAACACAAGCAAAGACAATAATGGATCTTGTTCAAGCAAACACGTGATTAAATCTGACAGTGCACATTAAGCATTTGATGTGGGAAACAGTCAATACTAATGGAATCTGTTAGTGGAAATATCTTCCGAAGCATCTGGCAGTTGAGGTGGATTGAAACCAGTGAAAAGATGGGTGCATTAACAATCCCATACTGTGGCGAACACTAAAACCCTTCACAAGCAGCAGAAGGATTAGCAAACCTAAAAGAATCACAGGCTGTAAATAAATGGGACTTCAGTAAAGAGAGATGCTAAAATCTCTCTTTACTGAGAGATGATAAAAGAGGTAAACTGAGTGGTTTTGTTACCATGATTCAATAAATTTATTTCTTTTCTCATGCAGCATAACTAGCCCTCTGTTGTTAATGATGTGTGTAAGAGCTCTATTGGAGTGATTGGAAATGGAATTGCTACAGAAACCCAGTGACAGAAATAAATCTGTGTTGAATGAATAGAGCTCAGACCAGAAAACAAACCTAAAGGAGACCTGTGCCCATTATTTCATAAACTATTTGTAGAAGCAATATTATTAAACCTGCTTCAGACTAGCAGTGTTGTGCATTGAAGACCCTGTGCTCAAGTGGACAAAATTTAATGTTTAAATATCTACAGATATTCAGTGCTTTGAAAAATACCTGTCAGAGAAAAGGCAATTTGTCCAGACTATTCTAATGGTTGAAGCTCATATTGTGTGCTCCCAAGTAAAATATAATTGGTTATTTTAAAACTTTTAAGCACCGCTGATTTCCTGTTTATTTAAAACAGAAAGAAAAAGAATGCAGGTGACTCTGAAGGTGTATGCTGGAGAGCAGTGTGAAAAGAAAAAACACACAAAAGTGGTTTTCAGAAATAAGGACTTTTGAAAGGAGCTTTGGGAGAATCTACAGTAGTCCAAGACACATGAAAATCATTCAGACCATAAATATTGAAACAAAACATTTGGTAACTGAACACAACATTTTAAGTGCTGCACAGGAGGGAATGAAAATTTGTGCAGTCCAATTATGTATTTTATAATTCTGAATTAGTGACAGAAAGGTAAAAAGGGAAAATTGGTACACTTATCTTTTAAGGGCACTGATGAGATTTGCCCTAGTCGTAATTTAGAGGCAGAAACAGGTATTTTGTTAATATACAGGTAAGGCAAAAACGTATGTAGCATGCCACTGTGTAGAAAGCATGTTAGTCTAGGGGATAGAGTAATTGAGCCCATCAAGTTGTTGTTTTTCAGAAAAGAATAAAAAATATGGCTGTGTACTATATCCCACTTAGTGTGCAGATGGTGGTACTTCAGAGAACAGGAGATGAACAAGTAGAAGGGTCAGTGATTTTGAGTACAAGCTCTGTATAAGCTGTGGATGAGTCCAACCTTCCTGCCATGGAGTGGCAGTGATCATGGCATAGCAGCAGCAAAGAACTTCTCCCAAAATGGTTATGTTTCTTAGCCTAAAGCAGAAATAACATTTTAAAACATCCAGCCTCAAATGCCTGCAGGCTGTTCTGTTGGCCAGAGTTGCCAGCTTGGAGAGATGAAACAGATCTCAATGGTCTGGTGCCTGAGGATCAGCCAAGATCGAGGTCCTGCTGTGCAAGGATCTAGACGTCCATGTAGTAACTAACTCCTGTTCTTCTCTCAGCCTCCTCCTGCTGAAATAGAAATGATCATTATCTGTGTCTTGCAGAAGAACTGAGAGTTTTGCTTTAAGTCTCAGATGAACTTGTTGCAGAGCCGGAAACATGGTCTAAAGGCCCAAAAATTGAACTTGAGTTGCCTGAAAACCAGAGAACTCCAGCACAGGCCAGTGGATGTAGCATAGGACTTGCAGAAGAGCCTCGTTGATCTGAGGTGGCAACTGGAGGAGCAGCCAGAGTGACATTTGCTCAGCCGAGTGCCAGCCATGCATCTTGGCCTTTACTTTTCCCCCCACAGAGGGACAGCCACAGGGAGAAACTTTCAAAACCAGCTTCACGTGTTACAGATGCAATCTGTGTTCCTGGAGGACTAATACAATTGTTCTGCACCTTCACTGAACACAGCAAAAATCTCCAGGAATTTAAGACACGAAATGGAGCCAGTTTCTATTGTGTCGTGTGTGTTTGAGTCGCTTCTGAGCTCAGAGGAAAGAAGAACTGAGCAGCCAATGAAAGCATGTGCTGCTGATCATGCTTCACCCACGTAGCTACTATTAAGCACACAGTATAAAGTGGACTTGAACAATAACACTGGATATTTCCTTGCCCCTGCACACTGCAAAAAGTAAAGTTTGTGATGAGTTTTTAATTATAAGCCATGCCATTTTGGCATTATAAGCCAAAAATGCCTTGCTGCTCTCTCCTGCCATACTTAGGAAGGATACCTTCATAAGGAAGTGAAAGAAAACTAAAAGGTGGTGTCCCACAGCCAAAAGAAAAAAACGTACCATTTCCTCTATGAGTGGAAAGCAAACATTAAGGGAATAAAAGTGGATATATCAGAACTTCCATTGTGCATGACCATGCACACGGACAAGGCGTTATTTAAAGAGCTGAAGCTGGGGACACTTCTGTTGATGTCTGTTGAGAATCGCTGTTCTATAGCTCAGACCCCAGCACAGAGAAATGTCAGAGCGCTCCAGCAAAAATATAACTTGGAAAGATTTGTCATTACAGATGGTCTAAATTATACTGCACAGCACAGGCTGTGTTTTCTTCTGCAGCATTTTGCAGGTTGTGTATGTAAGAAATCCTATATTCCCTGCTATAGAACTAGGAAATGGATCCTGAAATCATTTCTTAGTGTAAAGTCAGCAGATATAAAACTAATGAATGAGACTTGACTCAACGTGACGTTCTCTGAGTGCCAAACCAGACCTTAAACCAGGACAGGCTGAGATCTGCCAGTTCTGGTGTGATATTGCAGACATCACAGATAACAAATAAAGATTGAGTGAGTGGATATTTTAGTTGATGTCTATCAGGGTCAGCTGACAACTTCTCACATAAAAATGTGCTGATTTAGGTTAGGTACATTTAGCTGTGGGCCTGGATGGCAGCTGCAGAAATTGTCACCTTTCATGGTATTCCACAGTCTCGTCCTATTTTCCACATGAACCTTTTCTTCTGCTACCTTACCACCTTCAAGATTCACATTTACCTCCTCTGTATTGATTCTATCGATGAAGGTGTAAGGCTGCCTTCAGCAGACTCTCTCTCTCATCTTCCTTAACTGACTCCTTTGTATGTTCACGGTGATGTCTTATGGCTACTTGCATTGTCTACTGGCCAGAAGTAGCTTTTTTCCACAGTCCTATGAATGTAACAGCTCTCGAAACAGTCTCAGAAGAGGAAAACCAGAAGTCACCAGCACTTTTTCAGTAGCCTGTAAAGTGATTAAAAAGGTAATAGAAAAAATTCCTTTGACTTTTGTTTGTGTAGCTCCTTCTGAAAAATGGGGAAGGTGAGAAAAAGTTAGAGCCAGTTCATAGCCTACTATAGAAAATAACTTCAATGGGAAAAATAACGTTGCTTACCAAACCAGGAAGCTGCACTGCGTAGGAAATAGAGCATGAAAAGGATTTGTGCTGTGATGTTGAGATTAGAGAGAACAAGCACCATGACTTAGCAAGTGGAATGCAAATATTGTACATTCAAGTGTAACTTCAGCGTAATACCAGAGATGTGAGTACACAAGGAATTGGGAGAGTCTCTAAAGTAATAAAGATATTACAGCTGCTGCTCTCTGCTGACTGGGGCCCTCACACAGGGCTTGGGTGGCCCCAGCCTCTTCTGATCTAAAACTGATGCTTTCCCTTACTCTTCTTTAGCAGTTTCTATTGCATGGAAGTAGAGGGTGTGTTTATGCCGATGTTTTGCATTTGGGACAGTGATTTATGCACAAGAACACGAGGATGTTGACACATCCTTGGGACACAGACAGCTGGAACTACCCAAAAATAACATATAGGTCCTCTGGAGAGCAGTGGGGGAAGAAAATCAGGTTTGTGAGAAAAGGAGTGTGCTGGTAAACACAAGCAAGGCTGCTGTGCTGGGCAGGTGTATCAGTCATTAGAAACCACAGTCTCAGTCTCGTGCTCTTCTCTTTGCACAAGATGAAGGAGCGGGGCAGAATTTAATAGAGATGAATTTTTCTAATGCAGCATTGTTTAGTTTCAAGGCCTTCTTGCCCCTGAATGTGGATCTCGGAATTCTCTATATAATGCTACACTTACAATAATGCAGCTACTTAAATGCTTTACTGAATCAGGGCCATGGAATCCTAAAAGCTTTCTGTACTTGAAAGAACTGAACTAGGCATCTTCTGAATGCAGATGAGAAAAATTAGTTTTCTTGTGTAAAAAAGAATCATCTTAGTACTTCATTTTTGGAGGCATTTCATTGCTTTCCTTAAGAAAGTTAATTCCACCCTTGTATAAGAAAGCTGACTTTTGTTTTGCCACTTAGGCAGGAGAGGGGAGGAGGGACGAAGCAGTTGATTTGGGTTTTTAAATCAATAAACTTCCAAAATACAGTACTAGTGCAAAGGGGCAAGTATGTAATTTTCTCAGTAGCAAATATAGCTACATGTATCTAAATCCAAGACATTCATCAGCTCTTTTATAGGATAAGACAGGGCTCAGAAATGATTTTCTGTTTAAGTACATATGATCAAACATGTTTGTCATTTTAGCCTTCTCTTTATTCTATCTGATTTCAAGATCTTCAGACAGACTCTCTTTAGATGTCATTGCTTCAAGCTTCTGCTTTTATCACATTAACCACTCTTCATGAGCTTTTATACATCAAAATGTCTTTAGATACATTGTTGAAGAGAGAGTACTTGTGAAGACTTCAATAAAAAGTTAGAAAAATCTGTGCCTGAAACTTTATACAAACACTTAGAGGGAAAAAACAAACCTAAACCAAAATAAAACCCCAAACAAAAATCTACAATGCTGCATTCTCATTATGTTTTTTTCAAGAAGGAGAAAAAAAGATGTTTTCATTATGCTTGAATCCAGCTTTGTTAATGTGCAAAAAACCAGAATGGTGAGCCATCTCATGGCTGTCAGATTCTTAAATTTTGGGAGCTTGATACTTTTGCCTTTTTGAACTAATCCCTTCCTGCTGTACTAAGCAGATGGTTATAGTGAGCTCTCTAATTAGAAAGATCTCCACTTCCTAATGAATTGCCTACACTTTTGCTGATACACAGCTCCAGGTATGTATTGATCCTGTTTCTATTTAAGTTTTTTACTATAGAAAATTCTTCCTAGTTAGTAAAAAGGGCTGGGCTTTGCTCTAAATTGTTTTAACTGAGGACAGATCTAGGCTTTCTAGAGTCATTTGTTGATTTTCTCCCTGGTTGCCATCACTTGTGATAACTTGTGCTTCAGCAATTAACACTAATTAACAGGACAACAAGAACAACATGTTCATGGCATTAAAGCTCTCTCATTCCTCACCCAAGCAGGTCTGGATTCCTCTTGGGTTGAAAGGTGTGTTTGTACATGGAATGATCCTGTTTCTAAATGCATATCAGGAGTGTGGGGGCACAAGGAGACCCCCAGGGCTGCAGGGTATTTCCCAGGTGAGTACTTCGTACTGGTGGTTTTCTAAACCGGTGAACCAGTTCTTCTAAATAAGTTTCTAAATACTAAATAATTTCTAAAGAAGTGAACCAGTTGCAGGTTCACTTATTTCTGGAATAAGTCTGCTATTTTTGACACTACTGCTTGTAGTCAGGCTAGAGTGCAAGGGCCATTAGAAAGAAACCTCAAAAGCATTATGAGGACATTTTTGTGCATATGCATGTAGGTATATATACTGAGGATAAGCTAAAGAGCCAGCTGGGCTGTGTTGATAC
>JAOXNG010012153.1:0-18115 GCA_028566535.1 Scolopax minor
TTCCCCTACCACTGTGTGACAGAGCTGAGGCTCCTCTTCACCTGCCCGATGCTTGTGACTGCAGGGATTTTCCATGAGAAGGTGGTTTGGATTAAAATGGTAACTACATCTCAGTACATGAGCCCCATCTGAGTGACACAACATTCCAGAGGGTATGAGCAGAAACTATGAGTCCACTGCCTCAGGGGAGGGCAAGATTTATTTTTCCAACGTCTACCCAACTCGCTTTATGTGGGTTTTTTAGGCATGGTAGCTCTATGCTATGGTCCCCAACAATAGTATATGTTGATGTGGTCCACTCAGGCTCTCATATGTACCATACACTTCCTCCCTCCAGCCCTGTGAGAACACGGACCCAGTCAAGGAACCCAAAGGGAGGCCATATCCCAGTCTTAAGGGGAGGGTACAAGTTACAAAGTATGGGTATTCCACCCTTCCTCTCAAGGGGTCTCCATTGGGACAGTGGTCCTTGCTCCTCAAAAGAGGTGGGGGAGCAGGAGGGCTGGGGAATCATCACTATTAAAGGTCTTAAATGCTATATTTATTGCTTTGATTTTGGGCATCTCAGTGTGAAGTCAGTGAAAGCTGCAGGAATTCAGGATGTTGGAAAATCAGACTCAGCTGTTCTTAAATTGGCTATCCAGAGCAAAAAGCCTCTCTGGAAAAATTTTACTCCAGTTCTATATATACATTTTCTTGCCAACATTGTTATGTAAAGGTATAACAGCACTTTCCCACAGCAATCATTTTGGTACATCTATTGTTTTCTGAGAACATGGAATACTGTTCTTTGTATTGCTGGTTGGTAACATTTGCTACATCTCAAATTTTCTAAGTTTATTTTCATGGAGGTAGCATAAATCACAAGTCCTGGGATTTTCCCACTATGCTCCACAGAAACAGAGTAGGTAAAGTTGTGGTGAGAGTGAGATTTGTCAATGAGGGCTGGTGTATGGATAGTCCCAAGTCACTGGGTCTAAAACTCACAGGAGCCTTGGCTATAGCCCATCCCTAGGTCCTACAGAAAAATATAGGCTCTGTCTCCCACTGTGACATTCAAGCTCTAAGTACCTCTGGGTACAGGGCAATTTTCACAGCAGGACTAGTTTTTGGAGAACTGACAGAAGTTTTCAGTGTTGTTAGTTCAAATAAGTCTGGAAACTGCTGAATTATAGGACAACTCACAGTTTAGCAAGCTGTTGCCTGAGGATTTTTCAGAAAAACAGAAGAAAAAAGGAGAGAAAAATAAAAGCATATGAGCTTATGTTAAATGGTCCTCTGACTTGGGGCACTTCAGTTTTAACTCAGAGTGGAGATTGTGGGAACTCAGAATTTTCACAAAGCAAACCCAAACCCAGTGTCTCAAACTGACCACCCAAAGTCAGAAGCTGCTTCTGACACTTTTTGCTTTTGTGTATGAATTATTAAACTGCTATGAATTACCCATTCATCTCCGGGCTTCTCAACTTAGTTTGAAAGAGTGTACATTCTGTATAATACAGAAAATTGAGATTATGCAGATGGAAAATACTTCTCTGCTGCAGTTTTCTCCTAAGATGTCTTACAAATACTGAGCATCCAGACCCTATGCAGAATGCAGCTGGGTTTTATTCAAGTAATTCTTGAGGCATGGTACAGGTAGATATTACATGCATGGAGATAGGAATGTCTGAGGTTTCCACCAAGAGGCAGTAATTCCAGGAAACAGTGCTCCCAGGAAGGTATGGTGCTCCTTCCAGCGGTGATATTAAATGCTTGCCAATTTGCTTGAATGTCACTGCATTTCATGATTGCTTTCCCCTTCCCTGAGAACTTCTATGGAGACCGACATTTACGTTAAGAGTAATAATACATAGTTTTACATCCCACCAGTAAGATCTTCGGGGGCCTTCCTCACAGCTACTCTGCTGATGAACAGTTTGCTGAATCTGTTATTAAGTAATATACATTAATTCAATAATCCACCAGAAATTAGGACTCTAAGCAGCTTTCTGTATTAGCTCTTAGAGATTTACCTGAAACTTTATCACATGACAGTTTTCAATCTCAGTGAGCTACCCCAGGTCAGCAAGTAAAAGGCAGTAACAAGGCAAAGCAAAACATGTAACAAATTCAATGAGCATCTATTATCAGCCTGATTACACACTGCACCACACAGAGTCCTAATGATTTCAGTGAGGCTCCATGCAGCATAAGGAGTCTCCCATGCAGATTAGTTTACAAGATCAGGATCTCCATATGGAACATCTCCTCCCTCCACCCCTTCCTGTTCTCTGTAGAACAGTGCAAAACAAAGGTCTGCCTTTTTTGCATATTTGCAACATTCTAGTTGTCAGTAGGCTTGTACAATGATTTAAACAATAATAGCTAAGAAAATATTTCTCAGTGCTATTTCAAAACTAGCTTGGCTTTTCTTACTTTGGTCACTCTGTAATCTTCTCTGTCTGGTCACTTTATCAGTAATCATTTTAATGCATTCCTGCTGCCACAGTGTTATGTATAGAAGCCTGAATTCATACCTTTCAGTTCCCAGCCATAGTTTTGTGGAGTGGAAGGACTGGTTGTGTAATATTAAGAGGAAAAAATCAAATGTCAGAAACTTCATATTGATACTTTGATCAGAAGCAACATGAGACTGAAAGTTTTTGAACAACAAACCATTTGAGAGTGTGTAACATGCTTGTGAAAATATTCATAGCATAATTAGATAAATAACAGATCCAGTGTCTATTTTTACTTTCCCTTGATGAGAAGCTTTGCAGGAGAGACTGCTGGTAGTTAATTCTCCCTAACAACAATCTGTGTAATCACAAACCCCAATTAGCTGTGCCTGTTCTATGCTATACAAACTATTTCCTTAGCGCTTCACATCACTACTTTGTAATTAGCTTTCATCTACACGAGCTTTGACTAAAAAAATATAAAAGAGTGTAAGTGATTGTACTGCCACTCAGTATTCTGTGAAATAATCGCTAGCGATTTCAATCAGATTAATTTTATCACCCGTATTAAGGAAAATTACCTCCCTCTTCACTCTCTACAGCTGAGGGCTATTTCATTTCCTGAGATGTTCATAAAAGCATAATATAAAGCAATCTGTAATTGTAAATATCCTTCCCTAATAACTTGGAGATATTTCCTTAATACATCTTTACATTTGGAGTTTCCGTTCCATAAAATACAGTAACAAGTGCTCTATTATGTTTTAAGTGTGTGCTGTTAAGCTGGACAACTTAGCGCTGTCCTTCCTGTTTTTACATAGGGTTATATTTAACTTGCAGATAATGGGAACAAGGTTTAAAAGTGATGGAGCGGAATAATGGCGTTACAGCAATAATATATCTTGCCTTTGTGAGGAATAGAACTTTACGGCCTATTTCAGGTCAGCCAACACCAATTCCATTTTTCACAGCCTGACAACTTTCACCTTCACCCACACTCCAGATGGGTATTAAAAAATACTTTCCAAATAAAACTGAGGTTTGGCTAAACCCATACTCTACACCTGGGGAGAGCCCTTCTGATACTTGAAATACAAATAAAATAATATAAAGTAAAATAAAAATGGGCAGCCTGCAATAGCTGCATGTCACTGGTTTGTGTGGTAAACCTCTCAGGTATTCACAAAACAAACAAAGTAAGCTGCTCAGGTCCTACAGGAGGGGTCATCATGGGGGAATTTCTGCAACTGCAATGATTGTGTGTTCAACTTCTACAGGGAGGGCATGGCATTATCACATATTTAGCACCTGGTTTATGGGAAATGTGAGGTGTGTGCTAGAAGAATCACAGCAGCCCAATATATTAAGGTGTTCAGGCCACCAGCACTTTTCACTGAATACAGATTTAGAAGATGTGTATGTGGGATAGCTTGCATGGGAAGATCCCACCCAGAGCAGCTGGAAACACAGCCAACTCTTCTCCAAGTTGTTCAGACAACCATTTTAATATGCGAACATTGATCCTGAATACATGTGTATTCTGAAAAATAACAAACAAAAAAAAAATAAATATATATACAACCAACCCAGAAGCAGTGGGTAACCAAAGTATATTTCTAGCTATGGTGACTAAATTATGTTTTCAGAATAATACATGTATGTGATGTGTACTTTACAGAACTTTCCCCCAGCATCTGCAGCTTCACCACAGGAGTACAAGGTGGGTGATACAGAAAGCATGGTACTTACATCAGGACCAACACAGCCCAAGGCTGTTTGAAGCTGCCCCTGTTCTCCTCAGAAAGCAGGCTTTCAAAGGTAAAGGCATCTCGCCATCTGAGCAGCCTCCTTTACACATGTTCTGTATTTTGCTTTAGCTGGCTTATCCCATTGGACTGTCTCACTTGCCCCTAATTACTGCAGCTTGAGTCTACCTGTCATGCTGGGGAGATGACTAAAATGTGATAAAGACCAAGATGGGCAATAGAGCCCTCCCACTGGAGATGGAAAGCCTCCCTGCCTGCTGCAGTGGAGTCTGAATTGTTCCCAAATAGTGAAGCCCCAGGGGGAAATAATGTGTTTGCACAGAAAATCACATAGGTTTCTCCAGCACACTGTGAAAGGCTGCACATTGTTGTAAGTCCCTTGGCACTTTGAGGCTCCGTACTGTGTGAGACGAAGAATAACATAGTGTATCTTGAGATCTTATGAATGGGGTGGGAGTTGTTAGAGAGGTGATACTGTTTTTCAGTGTCATGGTGTCAGGATATGGAGGATGTTACAGATAACAGCTGACTGGAATTAAATGTATTGTACTCACTCTTCTTTCTACAGAAGCAAGATAAACTTTCCAACCTTTTAAGCAGGCACAGGAAAAAGTTCATTCTCATCTAGAGCAACACCTTGACTGCTTGCAAACACGAGATATTCCAGGTAGGCTACAATGGGCTAATTTCCTTTGCTGTTCACTCAAAACAGAGGATAGATATTTAACCTCCCCTCTTTCTTAGTATACATGTTTCTATAATAATCAAAGAGACTGAAGACCAGACAGCACTTAAGCATGACAGAGATCCTAAAGATGTATCAGAAAGTGATTTTCAATTGCCTGAGTCTCTGCAGGAATCCCTGAGCCTGAACCTTTCCCAAGGATGTTGTCAAGAAAAAGGCCTGGAGCTGGTATATCCCCACAAGGCACAGGTATTCCCAGCAAAAGTGTCATCTCCAGTTCCTTTTTCTTCTGCTTAAGAAGGGATAGGGGCATATCAGGTAGAAACACTGAATCCCCTGGGGAAAATGCGGCAGAATCACTATAAGAAGAAACGCCTAATTTTATACATCTCCAGAAAAACTAAAACATATGCTGAGTTTTCATTTTCTATGCTAAAATTTCCACTTCTGAGAAGGCTGGCTAATAAACAAAGTCACCTATTACAGTTATACAAATGTTGCATCCTACTGCTCTATATCATCAGTAAATAAAGTGAAACTAGTCAAAATTCAGTGTCCCTGGCAAATATCTGAAACTCTTTTTATGAGGAATGAGGATACAGCTAGGGCTGAAAGAACATGTGTTTTCAGTCCCACTGAAAATTTCACTGTCTTCATATTTGCTTTTATCCCAATTTGGAACAGAAACTCAAACATTGACTACTGAAACTTCTGAAAATCACAAAGTTCAGAAATGTCAAAACATGCCACTTTAGTATTTCTGATCTAAAGGAAATGATGAATATTACAAAACTGCAACACTGAATTTCATGTTTCAAATGAAACGAAAGTATTTCATTTTATCTCAGTTCAATACCAATGTAAGTCCCTCTGAAGTGATCTTGATACCTCACAGGAGCTGGAGGTTAGATGTCCTGCATTATTAATTTTTTGCTACGGAAAGATTTTCTGAGTGTACCACAAAGTACATACGAACCCTCAGGATCTCCCCCCAAAAGACATCCAGTTGCATCTTGTGAAATGTAATCCAGCCAGGAGATGTTTCTGTATTGGTCACCGGGACGTTAGGCACACCAACACTGCAGGGCAACACAGATAGATGTTGAACATATCTGAAACAAAATATTTAGTTTATTTCAAGAAAATAAAGGAGTTTGAATTGTATTGATACAACCCCAAGAGAGAGACTCTTTTTCAGATTTCTAAAGGCTGGTGGCATAGTTGTTCAGTGTTACATTGAATGACATGTATTTGTACAGTAGACATTCTACAGTTGTTCTGGACTTCACTGGGGTAAAATAATAAGCGTTACTGAGTAGTTATACTGATGACTTGTGCTACTTCATCATTATAGTTTAGAATATTTTTAGTTTTTTACTGAGATAAAGTTATCTAAGATAATGACAAGTTTTCTGACCACTATAAATACATATTGCTGTCACATTTAAACCAGTAGATAATTAATGCAGAGCCAGCTGCTACTAATATACTGTACTAAGACTTGTTAATACAAGGCTCTAATAAAGCTGTTAATACTGATAATACCAGACAGTATTTAAAACTGTCGCAAAATTTTCCTTAGAATTGTCTCCTTATTATGAAGGGCTTTGTTACATTTTGGGCTTCTTTTCGTAATTAACTTCCAACAATATACATCATGTTATGTGTCATAAATAAAGTCAGCCCTTGCCTCAAGGATCCTGCATTTAAAAGACAAAACTAAAAAAGTCAATATGTGTTGGAAATCTAAAACAAGTAGGATTCATTATTTGCCTTAAAACAGAAGCTGGAGACCCAGTCAAGCACAGGACTTCATTGTTTGTATGCACATTGCAGACAGATAAGAAAAGATAGTCTTTGTCCCAGAAAGCTTGAATTAAAATAATATAGATCTAGAGAAAAGTATATCTGAACAAAATTGCTTTTTGCTTTTAAGAGTCTCTTCTTTCTGCTTTTCACTCAAGCCCAAGAAAACCTGCAGTAGCAAAGGGCATTTAAAGGTACAATCAAAACCTCTTGAAATCTGTGGAAATTATGGAGTATGCTCTTAAAAACCGAAATCCAGTTACCCAGATGTCTGAGGAATATCCTACTGTAAATGAAAGGAAGGCATTCTCTGCTAATTCACTCACTCTTCCAATAAAGCTAACTGAAAATGAGAATAGTTCTGATCACCAGAGTCAGAAATTGGTATTCAAACAGTTTCATAACAGAAATTGGTTTGACTCCATTTTACTAAATTATACTGTTCAGTAGTTAGAAACTCATTTTATAAGCAAATACGTACTTACCTATTTTTTAAGGCTCTGACCCGCTGCTTGTCTTAATAGCTTATAACTAAGAGTGTTCCAACTGGTTGATACCATCTGTCTGAATCTGCTAGACAAAAGGGTAGCAGACTAGATCTGCGGCTCTAGCTCATTTAGTTTATATTCAAGAAACTGTGACATTAGTCTTCAGTATGGAACACTGTTGAAATATTATGAAAGCCAAATGATTGTTTTTCTTTAACAGGAAAAAAAAAAAAAAAGCAGTGAGTAATTAAACAGGAATAAAAAGGAATGACATGGCAGCTGTGGACTGTGTTATTCTCTAGTCCCTAGATAGGGACAGGCATTGAAATAGCCTGTCTTCTGGGAATTCAAAAAGAGGCACAGAGGGGGGAAAGTAGATTTCTGTGTGCCCAAAGTTAAAATCGTCTCACTAAAATAAACGCAAGGGGGAAGAGGAATAGATGACTGCTCTGAATTTTATCTGGGGACCAGACCTGTGGGCTTGCATATCATAGCTATGGATGGTCCTATGGTTGGTTCCCATGTGATTTCGAGGTGTATGATCACCTCCAACAAGCGGAAAAGACTGTCAGTGTTAGATGGAAAAATCCTCTCTGCCGCAGGAGGTGTCAGGAGACCATTCAGCATATGGATGCTAACTGCCTTCAGGCATAGGCAAAAGGCAGGTTTGTGTCAGTGACCAACATAGTTTCTGACATGCAATGCCTATGACACTGAGTATTAAGGGTAAGAGAGATCATTGCCTCATTTTATAGAACTCAAGGTTTATACTCTAAAAGCCTGTTTAGAACATGGCTTTCACCCAAAGAGTTAAACACTGACTAAAACCTTTTTAACATAAAGTGTCCAATTTGCTAATGATTTGTGTCCATGCACAAATCAACTTAATAGCACTATTTCTGGAAATATTACAAGCAGAAAGATAGGTTTCACATTCATCAAGGCTGTTTAAACCCATTTGGAGCCTTTTTTTTTTGAGAAGCATTTAAAAGATTTAACAGTTTAAGGAGAGATCAAGGCTATTTTCACACAATTATTTGAAATTGTTAAGAACTGCCTCTGATTTTTCTAAAATACACATTGTGATGCCATTAGGGCATCTCTGACAGGAATGTAGACAATGGATTTTTTCCCCTTTCTCTCTCTTTTTTTTTTTTTATGTTGTTCGGAAGTTGCTTTAGAGATGCTACTGTGGCCATTTGGATACACAGCTGTCTTGTTCCCTTGAGAAACAGATATTATTAGCAGTAATTTGTGAAGAATCAGAAAATTATTTGTCTTTGGACACTGATAACTATACTTATACTGCAAATTCCTACCAAATAAAAATCTGTCTTTAAGAAGACTTGGTGTCTTG
Organism: Scolopax minor; assembly: GCA_028566535.1. Taxonomy (NCBI): domain Eukaryota; kingdom Metazoa; phylum Chordata; class Aves; order Charadriiformes; family Scolopacidae; genus Scolopax; species Scolopax minor. The sequence continues at coordinate 8,544 of JAOXNG010012153.1, forward strand.
TTAAGATTCTTGGTGCAAGAATTTCTTTCTCCTCAGCGGGAGGGATGATCACAAAATTTAGATCATGGTAGAAACTAACAACTTCTTTTTCTTTTTTTTTTTCTCCTCAAATTAATTAAACATATATTCAGTTTGCTGCATAACATAGTTTGTCTATGTTTTATGGGTCTTATCAGTCCCTGTGGCAGTTCTGAGTGCCTTCATTGAAAGAAACCTATATAAAAGTGTTTTGCCCCAAACCTTGTGTGTCCTGAATCAAGCAACGTAGTTAAACATACAAAGAACAAGGTTTCCATTACTCCTCTGTGATTCAGCCCTGCAACTGCCTCCAGAATTAAAATTTCCTTTTACTCCAATCTAATTAAAATTAATTGAAGACACATGCTTTAAGCCAGTTTGCCATACTGTCAACGTAATCAGTTTGTCTTATTCTAGATAAAGCCATACCGACTTGCTAAAGGTAGACACGTTCCAGCTTCTTTGCTCACTTTTGAATATTAATAAACTTCCCAGAAGGCAGGTGAGGACAGTTTTCTCAGTCAATGCTTTGGCTGTTGGTGAAAAAAGCTTTCAAAATTTAATATATACTACCATAGGTAAGCCACGCTACCCAGAGACCCCAGCCAGGCCATGAAATGAAGCTGAAACAGTATTTCAAGGGACTCATTCAGTGACTTGGGAGATACAGGATGAGTGTGATTTAAGAAAGTGAGTCTGTAGGAAAAGGGTCAGTCAGGGAAGACAGTCAGGGGAATGAAGAATTCACACTGGAAATGTTTAGCTTGCACAGAAAAACAACCAACATCTAATGGCATCATAAATCATGAGACAAAACTCCTTTCCTCATCCAGCTGTCACTGTCAGATAATATTACAGGATACTGATTGTTCATAATACATATCAATACATCATTGAATGAAATGAGAGAGTTAAAAATTCTGAGAAACATTTGTTAAATACTCAAAAAGGCAAGGAATTTTCTTTTTTTCCTGCACCTCCAGTCCTTTCCCTGCCTGCTCACATTCTCCTTTTTGTTGACAAACACAGCTTTGCAGGTGATATACAGACACACATCTGTGTGCCTACACACACAAACACACACACACATTTTAACTTGACATTTGTTTTAAAGGCTGCTGTGCAAAGACTGGTGGATTCATAACATGATTCACCAGGATACACACACACTCTTACCATGTGTTTTGGATGGACTACTTTGGTCTGGAAATAATTCTACCTTTCCCAGCTTCTAATAAAAATGGTAACTAGGGAAAAAAAGTGCAGCTTGAAAATCAAAGGACAGATATTCCTGGCACTGCCAGATACAGAAGGTGCAACGTAGGTAAATAAAAAAAATCAGCAAATCAGCTTCTCTTATGTCTATTCCTTTCTGTTTGTTTGCTTTTGTAAAAATAGATTCCTTCATTAAGGATTAATCTCTTTGCACATCTCATGACCAGCATTAAGTGAGAAGAATCAGTCTAGTAATGCCCTCTGTTTTCACTATGACTTTCATCAACAGATCTTGGAGGATGCTACTACGCTATATAATCCCCATAATGCCAGCCTGAGTATTGCAACTCTTTTTTATGAGTAAATTCACAACTGGTTTTCTACAGCAGTGCAAATATAATCAACCCTCTTGCTTCCCCCTTCTCCTTTTACAAGATACTAAACATGTTTGTCTATTCCCATCTCTACTTCTTGCACTGGTCCAGCACAAATGTTATTGAGACATGTGGTAGATGGGATCAGAGAACTAAATATGCTTCTTTGGGGGAAGAGGAGTCTGCGTTTCAGCCCAGTCAGTCCTCAACTGTGACCTTGACAAATAAATGTTTGTGTCAGTAGAGCACCAGGCTCTAAACAAGTGGCCAGGAAAACAAAATGGTAATACCATACCTGCTGAAGCTATCACTGCCACTAAATATCTACTTGTAATCTAAAAAAAAAAATAATTAAATCTAGGGTCCTGCCTCTTCTCAGATCAGGATCTAAAATCAGACCTTTAGATACCCACTCAAGGTCACAGAGAAAGTCAGCAGAGACAGGATACAGTCCCAGGTCTGCTTACTGGGTCTGCATGGCCCTGATAGAGAAACCCTGTTTAAAATAGCTCTGAAAAAGTTTTCAGTGACTTGCTTCTCAGGATATATAATTGCACTTTACTTGTGGCATTTTAATCACTTCTGAAAGTACTGTCTGGAATTGTAAAGTTATTTGAAGACAAAGCAATCTCCAGCATGCATAGTTTAAAACAAGCTAACCTTAAAAGTCTGCATTGCCCACAGGCACATTAACTAGGCCCTTTGCCCCCTCTCCCCCCCCCGCCCCCAAACTGTGTGCCAAAAGATGTATGATCCACTTTCTGAGCCAGGTCACCTTTAAGAGCACAGTGACACGCCACAGAATTATTCGCCAGTCCTCACCAGAGATGTCTGCAAGTGCAAAGCCTGTGACAAAGGACTGAAATGACAGCACTTTGACTCACTTCTACATTGTGTTTGTTTAGGAAGGTCCTAGAAATTGTATTTCACCAACCACATTCGCTATCAACACACAATTATCTGGCTTAATCATGTGGAACAGTGGCAAATTCACCTGGGGCTTAAGAACTAATGACATTCTCGTCTGAGCTGCTTTAGTGAAATGGCCTAGCACCTGAAGCAGGAACAGCAAGATTGCTCAAGAAAATTTGGTTTTCTTTTTTCATTTCACAGCATAGGGGCTCTGCTCAAATCAACAAACGCTCCTGATTAAATAGCTGTGGTAGTTGACTTATTTGCACTTGTGTGTATGGCTCTGAATGTACATTGAGAATCTCTAACCTTTACAGGAAAAGAATTGTCTGTGACTTGTTTTTAATACGCTGTCCGTTTGACATAGAAAATAGTGAAATAATTTTGTATTTGATAATTATGGTATGATGAGATCTGTTAGTGTGGGTAACCCCAAATATTCCAAAAGTAGCACAGGGGCAACTGCTGAAAAAAAACTCCCACCTTTTCTAATGCTGAATATATTTGTATCTATTTTTGTCTGCAGCCTGGGCAGGGCCATTTAAATTCTGCTTGCTCGACATAAATTCAGACCCTTATGTTGGCCTACCCCCTAGCATACAGGAGATGAGTTGTGTTGCTGCTGACTGTGCCACTTAATCCCAAAAGTTTACAGGCTGGAAAAGGTGAGAAATTGAGTGTTCAGGCTCCTGAATGCTTCAGAAAAGGAGCAAGAAGGGTAGCAGGATCATTCATTCCTATTTGGGCTGCAGGAAAGAAACTAGTCCCATTTCCATGAACAAAGTCTGAAAAAAAAATCAGAAAGATATAGTAGGTGAGACTTTCATACTCACCTTTACCACTTCTTCCTCAAGTACTCTGTGTCAGACCAAAACACCCTCAGACTTGCACAGATAACCACAGAACAAGGCAGCCCAAAACTAAGCTCGGTGTGACCCCTTTCCCTGCTACAGAAATTAATTAGCATTAACTACAATATGGATATCAGCTCACATTGATATAGAGATGAAATTTAGTTCATACAGATAAGCTGCACAGCCACCCACTCAAAGTTGAGCCTGTGTTTGACTACTAATAATACTGTATCCTACTAATGCAGCATCAGCACCGAGCTATATTTGTAGCATAAGCCCCCTGCACAGCCTCTGTATCCTGATTACTCCCACATGAACATGAGAAGCGCTCATGAAAGGCTGTGCACAAAGCAGTTTTTGCTAGATCAGCCTATGTAGACCACATTTCAGAAGCCCGGTGCCCTTTGACTGTTTGCCTGGCCTATTGTAACAAAACTCTGGCTGCAAAATCTTTGGTAATTGCTGGAGGAGTCAGTGCTTCAGGATCCTCTTAGTGAACGGCACTATCACAGATAGTCCTGCTACATTATGTGCAAATATGTATTTCCCCTTTTTCATAAGTGTCTAGACATAGTCAAAAATCTGACCAAAGGAGTTTGGCTGAAAGATAGCAAAGACAAGTCCAGTTTCGTAAATACAGGTCTAGAAAGCATCCATAGCCTCACAGGGCCACAAGGAAGTTATTCAATATGGTCACAAATGAAGCAAGTTTGATTTGAGGTTACTCTCTAGAGGAACTGTTTGCTGACATGTTATGCCATTTAACTGGAAAGAGCTGAAAGTCTGTGGCAGATGGACTAAGATAGGAAAAAGTAGAGGGGGAGTTATTTGGATTAGATTTACTGTAACATTCAAGCAACTCAGGAGGTGGTCAGAGTATTTTCTTGTTTGCTGTGGTACTATAGGAGCTACCTCAACATAAAACTAGGTAAAACAATAATAATTTTGGAGGTTATGATGCATACAAGTTCATCAAAGCAAGCCCTCTGTGCCGCAAAATGCTGAGGCTTACTTGGAGAGCCCATTACACAATCACCATCAAGATAAGAACCAGCATCCCCTTTGAAGCCCTCACCATATTTCACTGCCCCTGGAATTTCTCAAGCCTCCAAAGACTTGCTTTCTAACATATATCTCAGCATTACTACTATTGACCTCATGGAGAGCTTGGAGGTGAAGTTTCTAGTAGCCCCAAAGACAGTCCACCTATTTACTTAACAAGCACTGGGCTCTGCACTGTCTCAGCAACTGCATGACAGCCTGCCCTGGGCCTCCGTGCTGGGCTTTTTATGATGGCAAGGATTATTTTCCCCTTGATGTCTCACTCTGTCATAATTGTAGTTTCGTTAGCACTCCTGATCAGTGTGCTTTTTAAATCTTAACTCACCACTAGTACAAATCAGATAGCTAAGACTGAAGTCAACAGTTACAACAAATAATATTGACAGAGTATCCAGACAGTAAATCCAACTCACTCAAAGTGATTTTTCAATATATCTGTGTCACTGCATCTATAAGACTCCTATGTGCTCTAGGAAAAGGCCATGCTTTAACACTGGAACATCTAACATATCAGGGAAAAGACCATCATTACCAAACCAGCTGTATTTTGGTGACAGACAGGGGAATAAATGAAGTTAGCATGGATTTGTATGGCTTCTGCGACACCAGTGCATTGCCATCAAGGACAGTTTAGTGAGTGAGTTCAACAATATAAATTCACTTGAAGTGTGTCACAGTGATAATGGGGGAAAGTTGCTTCCAAATGGTCTTACCCTATGGTTGTTTTGGACATTTTGCTGTACTAAGGCTGTAGTTATGGTTAAATGACAGAGAAGTAGAAAATGTGAGTCCAGGTGCATTAATGCAGGTATGTGCGTGAATCCTATCATTAAAGTATCTCATACCAGTCCCTACACAGAAGTTACTATATGTACAGTCACTTATCACTAATACTAGGTTTCATCGGGCATATCTGCATCAGGAAATAATATGGTAATTTTCACAGTCACCAAGTGGAAAATATTTATGGTGCAGCAGTTTAATATATCTGTATTTTATATTTCTAAGATTGTACCTGATGACATAATAAGAGTTTGAGTTTAAGTAACAGCTGGATGATTTCAGGAAGAAAAAAAATCTGCACTGGTAGAAAGCTTACACCTTTATAAAAAACATTTTCCACGTTCATCAGGATTGCCAGCCTGGGGCAAGCTTAATTAAAGTCAATGGAGAAAAAAATTGAATACTTAAAAGTGCTATTTGGGGCTCACAGAGCTTGAATGACTCAAAATATGAAATATTCAATTACTAATAATTGTGAGGTTTTGTTTGGTGAGCATTTTGTCACTCACTCCACACTTCACATCCTTCCCTTTTCTTTCTCTGATAGACAGAAGGGTTAAAAGAGATGGAAATTAGCAGCTCAGCCCCAGGGGTGAAGAGGCGCCCATGTTTCCCCAACCCCTCACTCTTCATCATGCTGGTCTCTCCTTTTGATTCGGACCTTATGCTTGCTGCTTGCTTGCTTGCTCCTTCCCTCTCTCCCTGAAACACGCTCTCTCTCCTCTGTCTTTCTGTTCCGCTCGTTCAGAGTGTGATCATGATTCATGAGGCAATGATCTGGCTTTGAACGTGACCTTACATTTAGCAGCTCTGTTGGCTTAGGTGCTGGGGAGAGTATGAATTTCTTACAGACTTGGGCACACCATTTAACAAACCTAAACGTTTTGAATGGCGATTTGGAGGAAATGATGCAAGGACTTACTTTTCAACACGAGATCAACAAGCTTTGTAAAGGGAAAATCTGTTGGGCAAGGACAATGAAACTTGAAATGGCTTTATTTACTGGATTGCAGTATTAGAGGAGGTGACCTCAAATTTAAATATATGCCCTGCCCAAAGGTGCATCCGATTCCAAATACTGAGTTTTACATCATGGGAGGCACAAATCATTGGGATTAATGCTTCAGTGATAGAAAAAGTGCTCTGCGAGAAGTCAAGAAATTTCCTCAACTTTAGAATTCAAACCAAATCAAACCAATTTTTGGATCAATGTATTAAAGCAGGTCACAAAAGAAGTGAAGTCAGCCTGCCAGACTGATGTTTAATGTTTCCTCCTTTATTCCAAATATACTCCAAGTAATATGAATAAAAACAGATTGGGCTTAGTTTTGGGCTATTCAACAATTCCAGAATTACTGGAAGAAACAAAAGTAAGATTCATTAAGTGACTGATGAGGACAGGCATTTGAGTGAAAAATTTTAGCATATTTTGCTTTCTTGCAATAAAAGAAAATCCTAACCTGGAGAAATGGCAAATTAATTAACATAGTCTCCAGTACTTAATGACACCTCAGTAGAAGGCAACTCTTAAAATGTGAAACCCTTGACATTGCCAGCATAGAAAAATAAAGTACATGTCTCTCAGTGGGTACCAGGGACCTATATTATGTCCTACTGTTGGTTACAGAATTTTCAATATTTTCTTATCCTTTTTCACTCATATGAACTGCAGCTTATAGCAGTGGTAATCATTTCCTGTGTTTGAAAAAGAGATGAAAGCATTCATGGATGAAAGCAAGTTGGATTTAATCTCCTTCTCTCTCATCCAGTGCACTGTACTGATCATTTTCCAAAAAAACAAGACTTAAGCTCATTTTTGTCATGACAAAACTAGTTTCATAATAATCAGATGGCAATTCCTAGTGTACACAATTCTAATATAATTACCAGGAGGAAATGTAGAGGGAGTTGCAGGTTTGAGATAAAGAAAAGCCTGTGAATTTTGTATTAATGTCTCAGACTCTCTTATTTGTGCAAGTAATCAATCTTTCTGGGAGTAGAATAGTAATTCTTTGTGAAAAAATGACAAGAGTCTGAGGAAGAAAGAAGATAATCTGAGTTTCATTCTGTACACAGCAGGTCAGCTGTGATTGACAAAGCTCATCACAAAACTATAGCTCACAGAATAATCCCAATAGCAGAGTTTCATTTGCAGCCGAAGCAGTGTTAATGACATGTTTAACAGCTGCTTGTTGAAGTTTGGAATCTGCATTAACCTGCAGAGCAGTGAACAGAGAAATGAGGGGAAGTATTGAAATCAAGCCTTCATTATGCCGACAGCCCAGGGTAAGGGGTAGCGAGGGGTTCGTGGAGCAGGAGGGCGGAGAGGAGCAGGTTTGGAGGGTTCAGCTGCAGATAAGGATAGTCAAGGAGATGACAGCGTCCGATCAACGAACACAAAAGGCTGCAAAAGGGAACTGATGTGCTTGACGCAAGCCACCAAGGAAGGCAAAAATTAGACATCTGGGATGAACAAAGAGGAAGGGGTGGAAAATGAAGGGTTGACAGCATGGCTTGTGAAGAGGAGAATCAACAGCACTGTGCCTTGCAGGCTGCCACAATTTTCGGCCATCCCATTCTCCAGTCTGTAGTTATGTTCTTTTAGCCAAAGGCCTTTTCCTACCCTTCAAAAGGGACTAGTTTCACAGCATTTAGTCTCCTGATGATATCCATTTCAAGATAAAAGGTTGTTCCCTAATGAAGAAACAATGACAGGACACTGAATGCCTTTCCATGCCACACTGGTATCCAGCAATTAGAAATTTAGAAATCCTGGTTTGGCTTCAATCTTCCTGCACCAATGCACATGTTAAGAGCCAGAATATGTGCTTGGATTGCCCATATACTGTACTGTTCTACACAAAACCCTTCTCTCATATGCTAATACTAACATCAATGACACACAAACAAAGGGCAAAGGCCTGGAAGTCCCTGATCTCCACTTGCGTGCTTCAAAATGTTGGTAGTGTCAGCAGGCATCTTTTGATGGAGATGGAAATTAATAGAGACATATACAAAAAATACTTTCATAGGTTAACCAAAAAGCTTCGTGCTGTGCTTTTTTACTCTGAGTACTGGAATCGGCTATGGTTTCGATTAAAGTAATTGGAAGGCCATACCTCACACCAATTATGTTGACCTTTTTTGTCTGAGAGGCCACTTATTCAGCTTTTTTCATTGGACTGGGTTATTCCCTGTTGCTTCATGATATCAATGGGACACATTTAATCCTTTAGAAAACGATATAATTTAGACCATAAACTGTAGGTGGAAGACTCAGTCCCAGCCTGTCTCAGACTTCCAAGAAGGTTAATCCAAGCAGATTATGGCTTGAACTGAAGAGCTCCACAAGTGCCTGACAAAATGTATTTCCAAAGACAGTCATTTGAAAACACAGGCACATTTGCAGTTAGGTTAGATATAGTTAGGCTAGATTTGGTAGACCTATCACAGTGCTTCTAATCTACTAATATAGGTACCTTCACCATTTACCTGAGTGACCATTCCAGGGAAGCTGGAAAAGATTTTAGTCTTACAAGCATTTTTGGTATTTAAATCCAAGACATACTAAGGATAAGCACAGACCATGAAAAATAAATACAAACTTGGAGGTGTCCAAGTCTGACCCAAGGTTAGAGGTCACATTAATTAATGGTAAGGCCTACCATTCAAACTGCGTATGATTTTCCTTACGTGTCAACAGCTCCAGTGTTTCATTTGTTTCCTCTTTTTTATTTTTAATTCATATGTCTTTGTCTCTAGTGAGGGTCAAAATCTCTGCTCTGGAACAACGTTGTCTGGGAAGCCAGCCAAAACATAGTTGATGCTCTCTGAAACAACAGGAGGACGCCGAGCAACATTGAATTGTCATGGACCAGAGGCTAGAGCAGGAGTCAAAGACCTGTGTTATATAAATACTTTCAGAGTGACTTATCATAGGACCAAGAGCAATATTTCTTGACATTCTTAGTCAGAAGGGGTTTTGTTTATACAAAAATCAAAATTAGGCTAAATATTGAATGTTCCTATGGTCATTTTCTTTCACCTGCTTGATTGCATGTTTGTAAATGTGTTTGAAAGCATTTTGGTGGGGAGTCTTTTCATAAGCAATTTTGCAAACAACCTTCTCACATCTTAAGGCACATAACAACCCAAACACTGAACTAGGGCAAAAATAGAGATAGAAACATATTGAAGGTAGAAGTAATATACATCATTTCTCCCAGTTAAAATCTTCTGCCACCACAGAAAATATATGTATTTTGTCATTCTAACCTCTTGTCCTCTCATCCTCTGAAAATTTTCACTTGCTCTGACAGCTGTCCTGTAGACTCAGGTGTTTAAAATCAGCCAA
>JAOXNG010018058.1:0-17683 GCA_028566535.1 Scolopax minor
AGTCCTTTTAGCATACATTCAATTAACCTTGGTTAAGTATTGGGTATGCAATAGCGTGTAGGCAGCAGAAGAGCTCCTCTAGTTGTTCAGCACTCTGGCATCAGATGAGGATAAATACAGGGCATGACCTGACCCTCCAGGGCACTGGCCTAAATCTAGTAACATACAGACTGGAGTTTTTCTGTGTTTGTAGCTGACATTGATTTGATGAGGAAACTGCCAGAATGCTTAACAAAATACTTCAAACACTGATAGGATTTTCCCAACATTATTTAACATGGGTGTGCGGTTATACACATGCACATGTTCACATATACACTGTATATTTTTTTTTTGAAGCTTGTAAAGGCTTTTGTGGAAAAAGCAATATCAGACTTTGATTTAAAAATGTGTAACATGAGAGCATACAGTGGGCTAGATTAAGCTTTATCCCTGTAGTAAATCAATTGACATTGGTAACTCTCTGTAAAGGGCAGTTTAGCCACTTATGAATTATAGATATACCTGTTACTTTATAACTACTCATAAACATTTGGTTAAAATCATTTAACATATGATTTTGCTTCATAATTTATAGGAATGGCTTCATACAGAAGTTCCTGGTTATGAAAGGTATCCAAACGCAGTAATGTTTTTATGCCTATAGTTTTCCCAGGCATGTGTAATGTGATTGCTTCTCTGTAAGTTGCACTCTTATTGTATAATGGGAAAATAGTTTTGGTGTTCCCTCATAATCATATGGGGAACATTGTAAAATGTATAGCACTCAGGGCGCATCTCTCCATGGAAACAGAACCACATAGTTCAGTTCATGGCCCAGTGCAACGCTGATGGGTCCAATACTGCATGAAATGCTATGTACTTAGGGCTGTATCCATCCTGCTTTGGAATAAAAAAAGTCCACTGACTTGAGTCCAAATATGTTTTGAAGACCCTAGTAAAAAACCAGATATTCCAAGTCCTTTGTCTTCTCTGGCCCTTTGCTAGATCTGTCTCAGTGGTGTTAAACTAGTTTAAGTAGGAGGGAAGAATCGGGCTTACTTTAATCCCTTAAAGCAGTACAAGAAGTGTATTGGGCAAAACCAGGAAAATACATGTAATAATGTCAACAACAGAAGTGTTGGTACAGTGCTAAGCTTTAGTCAGGCTGTATTGGTTTTCAAACGTTAGCACTTCCAGCAGGCTAGATTGCCTGCTGATTGTAGTGTAATGAAGTTTACATAAAGCAGGAAGTTAAATTTATTTCCATACCAAAAGACAGTGGGTTGAGAAAAATGTAAAGTCACTAAAATAATAATGAAACAGAATGGGTGGAAGAACAGCCCCCTGCAGCAGGCCATGTTAATTACCCTTGCAGCTGGGAGATCAATTTGCATATATATTCTTTGAAGCCTGTCAGGTATGAATTGAACCACTGAACTGTTACATTTGATAATCTCGCTCTCCAAAGCATTTTTGCTAAAGATGCTATGTTTCATAGGACTAGTTATTTTTCTATCTCAAAGTGAAGAGCTGTGCTTAATTTGTTCCTGTATAAACAATTTTATGTTTGTGACTTCCTGGAGCACCAGGTTAGCAACATAATCTCATCAAAAGCATCGGTACCGCTGATTAAACACAAAAGAGATACAGTCAAATAGCCTTGACAACCAGTGAAAGCAAGGAAATTAAAACTTAAAGCTAGTGGTGACAGGCATGACTCAGGGGATAGTTAATGAGATATGGAGCTTTTCAGCTCCAGGACACATATTCCATTATGTTCTGTACTAGCGGTGACAAAATTGTTGCCATCTGATGGCTGCTTCATGGCCTGAATGAACCGAGTGTGTGGTCCCAGGAACTTCACAAGTCCATTTGTTTTGCACCATCCGTTCCTGCAGCATCTCGGCGCCGATGCTGCGAAATTGTTTGCAGGGAATGGTAGCAGTTTACCACCTGTTGGCAGCCGTTTCAGGGGAGCATCTGAGATTTATAGAGCTGTTGGAAAACCTGCTTCTTGGTCTGGGTAATCCAGAGTCGCTCGACTGAAACCAGCAGAGCCCAGGGCTTCCATGAAACGAAACTGGTGCAAAGGGAGAAACTGTGCATGAAAAAGAATTTTACGCAGGAACAGGGTATAAACTAAAACTTGCTTGTTCTCGTTTAACAAAAGCTGTGAAGAGAATTGTGTGCAACAGTTTTCACAGAACTCACATGATTTCACTTTTTCTGGTCTTTAAAAAAACCCACAAAACCAGCAGCAGTACCTTATCTGAACTTCAGAAAAGAACATGGCCTACACGGGTTCTTTTGAACATGGATGAGCTCTGGGTCTTCAGATATTTCTCAGCATTGGACCTGAGGTAATACTTTTTCAATAATAATTGCAGATGGTATTGATGTAGAACAAATGATCCACTAATAGTGATCAAGAGCCTTAGGAAAAGCTTAAAAATATTAAACAACCCCAACAGTACATACCAGTCTGTTTCCAGATCTGGTGCAGGGCACTTGCACTGATGTTCGTGCCTTCGCTGTGGGGCTGCTAACAATTCTACTTTACTGAGATTGCTTCTTTGTGTGGTTGCCTTAGTTTCTTGCTATTCTAGGGGAAAACTTTTATACAGAAGCCCCTCCCCGTCTGTCTTCACTGATGTAACAGATCATTCCAGGTGATTATTGCTTTCCCATTTCTGGATGGGAAGAGTTAGACTGGTCAAGGATGGGCAGGGCAGGGCATGATGTAAGGTAAATGGAGAGTATAGTTAATTAGTATGTCCAGTCTACTTGAATTTATAGTCCTAAACCTCCATCACCCCTTTGACACACATTTCTGGAAACTTTATTCTGAGATATACTTGGCATTTTTACAAAATTTAATCATTGTTGGACCCAAGGCAAACTTTTATAGTCCTTAGTGAACCATAGGTTTGTTGGTTAACAAATCTGGTTCATGCACCTGGCTGTTACTAGTAGTTAGAGAAGATCAGTTACATTTCTTCCCTTCACTAACAATGTAAGCATCACTGGAAATATTGTACAGTTGGGGTTTCCTGATTGATCTAGGGTAGAAAAGAAGTCGACATTCAGGTCTCATCAAAAACTAGATGGAGTTGCATACCCATGGTAGAAACTTACTGAAAGTCACTCACGATTAGGAATAATTTTATCTGTCAGGGAGGACAGGCAGGATAGCAAGTAAAATAATGGAGTTTTTCTTCAGAGAGAGAGTGAAAAGCTTTTCTTATTATTTATACCCTTCTACATCAGTATTACTGTATTTCCTCACTTGTATGCAGCCTTTCAAAGTAAAAGAGCTGGCTGATATAATTTTAATACTCTTTAATATAACAAATCTCTCTCATGAAAGATGTTTATTTAATGATCATATATTAAAGATAAGTGTATTCCTTTCTTTTCCTGGCAAATAAAACTCTGCAGGTCTAAAATGAACTGCAGGTAGTTATAATGCAAACCATGCCTAGAAAAATAAACTCCTGTATTATCTTAAGCTCTTTAAGATTTAATAAAGTCTTACATTTGTTGATCAAATGTGCAAAGGATGTAGTGCAAGCAAAGCACTCAATTCATAACAGGGAGAAGGTTTTGTACAGCAGAAATCTCACCTTACAATGGAAATGTAGGTTATTACAGCATTAACTTACTTTAAATCTTTTTGAAGAATGTCCAGTGAATGCAATAGTCCGTATAGAACATATAGGCTGTAGAACTCTTTCTTTGCTTCCATTTTCCTTTAATTTAGCAAGAATATATTTAGCAAGAATAACAATATGAAAGCAGGATGAATATAAAGGAAGCAGGACTTCATCTGCCGAGGACTAAATCTCAAAAGCATTTGCTGATGTTGTATTAAAATAGTTTTTGAAATTTCCATTGTTTATTTCCATTTTTATTGATATTCTGTTGCATTCTTTTGATGATTCCACATGGAGTTTTGTATCCAGGAGCATCCCATGCTTTTGCCCCGATTCTGTTAGGGACAGTCTTGGTGATCTCTACACAGCAGGGGCTGTCACTTCATCATACAGTGCCTTTCAGGTTTAATGACCTGTTGATTTTTTTGTTGTATGCCATTTATATTGTGTTTTACAGCAACTTTGCTCATATTTTTAATGGCTGAACTTCAACTATTACCAAATATTTGTTATTGGATTTTTTGTAAAGAAACAGCAGGAAGGGCACAGTGTAGAACATGGTAAATTAGTGATCAGACCAATAGTGTAATGAATATCATAACTGGAATGAGTTACAGAAAAAAAAGTTTTATGTCTATAAACTAAGAAAGGTAGAAACCATAAAGTTTTTGTCTTCAGAAAGATTTATTATTATTATTATTATTATTATTATTATTGTAGCTGAAAAGGCTTCTTCCATTTAGATTTCTTGTATGCTGAAGATTAACTAGAGGACATCAATCCCAAGGGGATATATGAAATACAGCATATGTCAGATTCTGAGGTGAAGAGTTCAAGAAGAGTGTCAAGTTTTTGTGATATCACCATGAAATCTGGAAAAAGATGAAATAAAACAATCAGCTCAAAGGTTTATATATTTGTTTCATGTTACAATGACAAGGCACAGAGATAATGTTAAGAACTTGCATTTACTAAACATTTGCAAATAACCTTTACCAAGGGGAATTCAGAAAAAGGGAGGTCATCTGAAAACAAGACAACCTTGATAGCAAATCATGAGGCTTTGTTTGTTGGGGTTCTTCTTTCCCTGATGGTGACTACTTGTACTCTTGTTTATCCTTCAGGCCACAGCTGCTTTATCAAGGACGTTTTCAGACTGAATTACGGGTGGGATGGTGTAGTAATAATAACAATGATGATGATAATGGTGAATATCATCTCTCTGTTCTCTGCCTGCCCTGTTTGTTCTGAGCAAATACCATTATCTTTCAGGCTCAGATAATTTCTTCCTACCTTTTAACTTTAAAAAGGTATTAATTTCTAAATTAATTTCACACTGTCACTGTATCACCTGATACCTCTTTCCATAGTACTATTTGTTGACCTCTAACTGGTAGTTGTGGGGGTGAAAAGTGCTGGCCACATTATAAGTTGCCTTTCTGTCAGCTGCTGCTATAATCATAATAGGACTTATTATGTCTCTAGAACTGTATGGGATATATGTTACTTACACCACATTAAAGTCCAAATCTGACATTATTATTTTCCCATCTATTAAAAAAATATTAACGTTGTGCAACCTGTTCAGTTCTGTCGTTAGCTTTCTACAGCAGCATTCTATTTTTTAAGGTTGGTGAAAAATGGAGAGTAGAAGAGACACAAATTTTAAGGTCTCTAACCTTCTGCTTCTCCATCTTTTCCAATTTAAGAATATAGGACAATAAAATGCAGCTATTATGGGACAGGATCACAAAAAATAAAAGCAATCAGCACTATGGAATTCCTTTCCGAAAGTTGTTGGGGATACAGAAATTTTACATGTGTTACGGGAGAAACTGGACAAGTAGTTGAAAGAGAGATACATTGAGTGCCATTAAATAGACAAATCACATCAGAATCATGAAATCCCCTGAGCTGAAAATAGCTGGGAAAGTATAATTCATCATGTTGCTGTGGTTCCCTTTGCATCTGCCTGTGGTCATTGTTGCTGACAAGGTTCTGGTTTGGCTAGGTGCTTTTTTGAACCAAAATGGCCATTGTATGTTCCAGGACATTCCCCATCACTCTAGTTTCTCCTCTGAACCACAAATACTTTCTTTATACCCTGTGAAATCAGTTTCTTTTTTCATCACTATTCTCAGGCAGAAAGCAAATTCAATTTCTTCCTATTCTGTTCTCCTACTCTGTTCTATCTTTGCTTTTACGGGAATTCTGCTTAAACTACTGTAACTCTGTTTTAAACCTAGGATTAACTAATTTTATTTTACTTTCTCTGTTTCCCATTCTCCAAATGTGTCTTCTTTTCTTCTCATTCACAGGGACACATTAAACAAGGCTGATTTCACCTTGGTAGTGTCAACATATTGTAGAAGAGTCTTCCCATTCAAGCGGGATTCATCTTTGTTTAACATACCTCCACCATTTGTGGTTTCCATGATACATGACATAATTCTGTGCACAAACTTATTTTTCATTGTTGTGATTCACGTGCAATATATTGACAAATTACTCAGATTACAGTTCTCATAACCTGAGAATATGAATGGTAAAAATTCAAGTTGGGACTAGTTCAAATGCTGGAGTTGAGTCAGGGATGTCTGAAAAACATGAGCAGTAGCTGTATCCCATCTATTGAGTTCTTCCACACTTGCTCCTCAGCTTTGTGTGTTATTTCAACTTGTTTGTCAGGGAAACTTTGTTCAGGACATTTTATGGATTCAAGTGGCAGGTTAACAGACCTGCTAGTTAACTTCAAGCTGTTATTTTTGTCTCAGATATGGAGAGTAGGAAAACTGAAAATTCATTGAAGTAAAATTGTATATAGTCTGTATTTATTTATGTATTTACTGGGGAAAAATGACATGCAGCAGAATGATGGTTTTAAAGAATTCCAGAGATACTGATTTTATATGCTGAGACTGTTTGTACCACTTTGGATAAAGGCAGTGGTATTCATATCTGGCTAAAACGCTCATCTATACTCTATTGGGATGGAACCTGTGTATTCAAAGACTGCTAGGGGCAATGATCTCAAGTTTGTCTTGTTTGCAGAGTTCATATCTAACTCTTCAGAAAGAACTGATGCTGCAGTTTTCTCAGATCTTTAAAGAGCCTAAGTGTACTACAAAGAACGTGAAATTGTCTTTGAATAGAATTCAAAGGCAAATGTATTGATATGTTTCCTAAAGACTAAATGTGATGGCGTTATGTAAAAACCTCACATGGGAATATCTTTATAACCATGTGAAAACTGAGGAATTATCAGTATATTTAACATTTAATATCTTTGTTCAAACTTTCTGTTAGCATTCCAGGCACTATAGAATGTTTTATGACTTTTTTTAGTATAGAAATTTCACTTTGGTGTGTGAAATGTAATTAGTACCTAATTTCAGAGTTTAGATTGCTGCACAAAGCTTAATTATGTTTAATGTCTCAGAAAAAGATGAGTGCTTTCTGCTCCAGCAAAGAGTTAACCCAAACTTTGAGAAGGGAGTTTAATAGAGCTATACAAAATATTACCTCAGTATTCCATCCCAGCCAGTTATTTGTGCAGATGTGAATTAATGGACTGTTATAAAGGCAGTGTGATTTCTGCCTTTTCAGTTAAGGAGTGATGATGGCCAAGGTTTCTTTTAGTGTGCTACCATTAAGTAATACCAGTGTACTAATAAAATATCCCTACATATATTTTAAGAACAAACTTCTTAAGAAATATTAGGAAGGGTGGAATTTTGAGAGCTAACCAGGGTCTTCCTCAGACAACATCTAATTCTGTTAGAACTGATTATATCAGAGAGACTGTAAATGTTGAGGCAACTAGAAGTGATACCATACATCAATTCAGAACAATCTAATTATTTGTGTGTAAGCATTTTATAGTGCATACTACTCAAAGTTATGTTGAAATATTTTGCAGAAAGAAAGGTTTCTGACTGCTGCTAGTCATCTGTTTTCTTTCTGTGACATAATTCTGAGAGTTGATCTCACTCTCACTGGGTGTCATGAGGCCATGGATGTTTCTTCCTGGACATACATCACAAGTTTGAACACTTAACTGGCAGTTCTGTGTCAAAAATTACCTGTCTTAACGTTTAATAGGACTGATGTGCCTTCATAATAAATAAGTCAATAATAACTTCTTTTTGGTATAGAAAAAAGAGGTCATTCTCAGAAATGAACATTCTCTTTCCTGAACAAAATAACTCAGATCTGGTTTTGAGCCAAACTCATAAAATGTTGTTATGACCGAAGCACAGCTGTGGGAGTTAGGGATCCCAAATTCTAATTCGAACACCCTTTGAGGTAAAGAATTTCTGACTCTCTCTCCACTCCCCAAACACTCTTATGTCTCCAAAATACAGTCTGAAGTAGAGACTAAGAGGTATATAAACCTTATACTGTCCCTGTACATGGCCTGATATCATTCAGAGTGATTATAGCTTTGTGTTTGTAAAGGTTTTAAAACTGAAAAGCATTGTGTAAGACCTAAATCTTTTTTTTTATAGCTTAAGTATTTCTAGTGCAATAACATAGATTTTCCCTTATCACTTTAATTACCAAAGGCAATTGATAATCTCTCTCTCCTTTCGGTGGCGAGTGCTTTTGATTTACACTTCTGTATATCCAATTGTTTTCCTAAAAGTTAGCCTGCATAAAGTACAGAAACTGAAAAATCTTTGCTTCATAAGAGCAGCACACATGTAACAGCAAACTTCGATGTTAATGTGACTGTAAATGATCTTTTTGGAAAGCTTACTTTCTAAAAGTAAAGACTTAATTTTTCCAAAGCCCTGAATAAGTGCATGAATCTGCTGCAGTCTTGTCTGAAAGGGTATGGCATTATTCTCTTATACCTTTGTCCTTTGATTCTCTTGGATAAACCTTTTATGTAAGTAAACTTTGCACGTTTTGCAGCCTGTGAACTCAGCCTGAGCCATGATTTTCTGAAGGATGTCAAAGTCTTTAAATGCTTGCAAGTTATGAAGATTGTGAAAATAGTACCCCCAAGCAAGCTATGGACACACTCCAGAACATTACACTTGTGTTTAGGACTAAGATCACATCATGCTTATATATTGGGGTTATGTTTAAAAATTCTAAACCTTTCTCTGTTCACTTGACATTATGGACAATTTTAATACCTGGGCTTGACAAAGAGGGATAATTCACAAAGTGAGTATTGTCAAAGTGACTTTACTGCTTCATGGCAAGGACATAGGAGGGACATGCAGGGCTGGTGAAGACACAGTGGAGAAACTCAGTGAAATCTTTGCACTGGCATTTAGTGCTCTGACTCCCACACCTGATGCATTTCCATAGCAGATTGTCTAGATGATATAGATCAATTTGCAGTAAATACACAGGAAGTATTAGAGCAGCCAAGTAGGTTAGGAAGGTCACCAGGAGCAGATGGCATCAAACCAAGAGTTCTGAATACAAAATTTCCAAACTTATGGCTAAGGGATGTGAAATGTCATTGTAAATGGACACTGAGCTAGAGGACTAGGACAGCTGTTGTGCCTGCCATCTGTCAAATGGGCTTTAGAGATGATCTTGGGGACTGAACCCAATTTCCATTTCTATTATGATAGTGTATATGTGTATGAATAAACACAACCTGTTTGGAAGAAGACACGTGGCTTTTTAAGTTCAGTGATGTTTTCAGTAACAATATAGATAAATGGGATCAAACTGACATAATATACTTTGGTTTTCTAAATTTCTTTGATAAAGTTCCACACCAAAGGCTTAATAAAGAAATTATGTTGCCATGGGATTGGAGGAAAGCTTTGAAAAGGAGAGAATTTAATGGATAGATCATAATATGGCAATCTTTCAGAACAGAAATTGTTACTGGGACAAATTTTAGTCAGCGTCTTCATCTGTGGTCTAGAGAGAGCAATAAACAGTGAGATCTACAAGTCTGTGGATAATAATAAATTCTCCATTCACAATCAAGGCCATTTGCCTTCAACATCAATGTCTTCAATGGCAAGGATCTCCAAAAGCGCATCATAAAATTGAACTGGCCAAAAGTCAGCAGGTGAAGTAAAGGCAAAAAAATATATATATATATAAACAATGCTGACAGGCTGCTGAGCTCAAAACTGACACTTAAAACTCAGAAAGGGACTTCTGATATTTCTCTGAAGTGAATGGCTCAATGTCAAGTGGCAGACAAAAAGCCACCAAAATTTTTGGCAGGTTAGTAAAGTTAGTGAGGTCATCCTTAGGAACAGAGAGCAACTGAGATGAGATGACAACAGGGCGTCACTCTAAAAATTGGTGTGACCATTTCCTGAGCAACATGTGCAGTTTTGTCTCCGCATTTCAGGAAGGGTGTAGCAGAATCCGAATAAGTATGGAGAAAAACAAGTAAAATCTTGCAGCTGCCTTGTGCAAAAAGACTTAAAGACCGGGACGCTTTGGTTCAGAGCAGAGAAGGCCAAAGGAGGATATGACTGAGGCTTATGAAATAGTGTAGGCAATGGATAACCTGTATACACAACAGTTGCTCACAAACCACCACAATAATAGACCAACAGGAACTTGAAATGATCAGGGGTTTTGTTTAAAGCTGTTGAATGTACTTCTTAATATAGCAAACTTCTGGAATTGAGGGTCAGCAGGGAGAGTGGAGGAAGCCACTACTGGAGGTTCAGAAAGGAGTTAAACAAAGTCACCGGTAACACTTTCACAATGGTGATAGTCATTCTAATACTGGGCAGGCATGTATCCTCTGACAATATTAATAAAACCATTCTGGACACAGAGGACATGTATGAGGGAAATAGATTGCAGAAAGTGTTCAGATTTATGTGCTTTCCTTGTGCCTCCAGTACTGGAGGCAGGATACTGGGCTGGATGAGCACCGACCTGCCCTTGAAAGGCATTTCTTACTCACCCTTGCTTTGGTTGAGCCAAAGAGTTTTGTATGTGGTTTCTTTCAGTGAATGACCAATCTATTCTTTAAACAAGGTTGACTTTATTATGGCCTCAGAGATGAGAATTGCATATACCTTTTTAGCACTCATATTGTCTCAGCCACTTGTGGAAGGATTGCTATTGGATAATGATTACTATGAAGAGATGAAAATCGTGTATGGGATCTACTTAATCTGGTAAATCAACAAGTAAATGATAAGTCCAGAAAAGGTTAGATAACACTAAGAACTGAGCACACACAAATGACAGAAATGGTGATCTCTTGACTGAAAATAGAAAGAAGCTTCTTATGCAATTTTGTTTCCTCAGCCACTGAAATAAACAACAAATATGGACTAAGGTCACAGTCATGTATAGCAAACGGAGGAGAAAGTAACAAGCCAATAGTGTACAAGAATAAGTATCATAGGCAAATAGAAGTGGAATAAATGGAGTTCAATAAATGGAGTCACATTTTATGTCATATACCTGGCAAGTTACAAGCCTCTGAAAGCAACAGCTTCCTGATTATGTGCCTTGGTGCTGGGTTACATATTTCAAAACATGTTAATGCTTCGTTCCAGGGTAAGGAACACATATATAATTGAGTTAAGGAACTATATCCAGGGCACAGCAAACTTTAAACTCCTCATTTCAAAGAGATTATGTGGAAAAATAATGAACAGGTATCAAATAGTAGGAGTATGTTTGAATTTCTTCTGCCTTCTAGGCATAGTAATCTCTCCTTCATTTCAGTCAGTTTCAAAGGATCAACCACCATGTGAAATTTTCAGATACCCAGCCACAGGAAGCCTGTGCAGTATGGGGAAAAGATTTAAATCTTTAAGGTGGATACCGCTGTGAGTGGAGAATACAAATCTTATCAACTAAACATTGCAACAAATGACAAAGTGCGACTCTATTGATTATGAGCCATTCAAGAATTACATAGCAATAGTGGTTTCCAATAGGTCTTGGTTAGGGAAATCCAAGTAAAGATTTTCCATTCAAGAATGCTCTTATAGGTAATTTGGGTTATTTAGCTGTGGATACGCGAGTGGGATTTTTAATTAGACTGTTACATTATTCCAATAATAACTCTAGTAAATACCTTTGATAATGGTAACTTCTAAATTACTCAGCTATACTCAGCTGGATAGCCTGCGAAAGACATTCCACATGTAGATTTAAAAATAGTCAAATATTCTTATTTACAGTGCAATTTTGTGGAAAATGACTAAATAGAATTTTCTCTCTCCTGAGAAAATAATTTTTGTTTAGGACACCTACATAATTCAATGAAATCAATGGATCATATATATATGTTCTTAAAAACAAGAATATGCTTCTGTACTGTTTGGAATAGAAATAAAATTAAGAACATGTTAAAGTGCTGTCCTCCTAAGGGACACTGGAAAAAATTTCTTGAAAATAAATTAATAGTTTTATGCAAACTATTATATAATTACTTAGATTGGATAGAAAATAGTGCTCACATAAAACACATAGCAATAATTGGGCTTATAGATTCAAAGCACTCACTGTATTAATAGTAATATGCATGTAAATTTACTTTGTTTTCTCACGTTCTTGAATAATCAGTAGGTAGTAATATTAAAGTTCAGCAAGTCTGAATGGATTACTAAATTTAAATCTGGTACCTGATTTTTCAATTGACATTTGCTGAAGCACAGATCTCTCTCTCTCTCTCTTTGTGTCTTTCTCTGTGTAATCAATATGGTTTGAATACTTACACAGCAAATCTCAGAAGTAATTTCAGACCCAGAATTGTGTGCAGAAAACATTTCGTAAATCATTTTG
Source organism: Scolopax minor (assembly GCA_028566535.1). Lineage (NCBI taxonomy): Eukaryota > Metazoa > Chordata > Aves > Charadriiformes > Scolopacidae > Scolopax > Scolopax minor. Next base: position 12,384 of record JAOXNG010018058.1, read on the forward strand.
AATACCAAACAAATTAGAGAAAAATTTCCTTTGGATTAGAGAAGAAATTTGTTGAATAAATTATGTTTTCTGAATTATTTCCTCTTCTCTAATAAGCAGACTAGATTAAATTGAGAACCCAGTATAAAGCAGCCACTGGGATATCTATTATCTCTTCATCCTTTTATCCTCTTGCAATTCTCTTGGGGAAGTGTACATGTATATGCTGCATGAAATGTTGTTAACTGACATTAAGTCTCTCATCCCCTTAGGCTGTGTCTTTTTTCCTACTACTGTGCTGACCATTAAGCAGCTCTTGTGGATGTGATCTGGAAATTGTTGTATTTATACTTTCTAGAGCACATGTATTAAACTGCTCATTAGGTTTTCATAGTACAGGACTTCATAAGCTTCACATAAGTTACAGTATCAATTATGCTTTAGTATAATGACATGAAAATGACAGGATATTTGTTCTTTGCTCTAAATGGGTGCCAATGTCTTTTAAAATATTATCAGTCATCTCATGGTGAGTATTTCACTCTTCTTTCCTTCGTAACTAGGTATGATTTAGTTAAACTAGGACTGCAAACCTGGACTCTTGGAGTAAGCCATGGGGAATCTTTTCCCTCTGATTGACTTCTCTTGGTGGAAGGGATATTTGGTGGCTTGTGCTTTGAGTGGGAAAATTAAGAGCACACTTCACATCCAGGCACACTTCTGAAGAATGTTGGCACGTTGGTTATTTGAGTTAGTGCATGAAATGGTTTGCTGGAAGATAGCGTGAGAGGTTGCATGGTGAGAAGGACATTGAGCTTGTTGCACAGATATCTCAGTTGCATTCTCCACAAATGATTCCAAAAATATTTTGCATGTCTGTACCTTGTTCCTGCATAACAGCACCAGCAGAGCATCAGAGCAGCAATAGTATCTCCTGTATACTTTCCTGCTTAGCCTAAATGTCTTCAGTCAGAAACTTCCACCCAGGTTTAATATTCATTTGTACTAAAATATTGCTTTTTTTTTTTTTTTTTTTTTAGCTTAAAGGCTCAAAAAAGGCTCCCCATGGGAAAAGCAAAGATTGTACCAGTACAAGAATCTCATTTTACTCTGCACCTGAACTGTCTCTCTATTTTTATATTTTATGGTCCTGCAGTTCTTTCTACAGTCACACTGACTGCATTAAATTATGTAAAAGCACAGTCTTGTGACACCTCTGAACCAACCTGCAAGAGAATACAAAACCTCTTTTTTGCTCTCACCCTGACTCAAAATTAAATTCAAAAAATGATATGCAAATAATATCATCTGTCTAAGTTTAATGAATGGAATCAAGGAAAGGCAAGGGCAAAGGCATCAGTTTTCTCCTCTACCAGCGTTGAAGAATTAGCACTAGAATTAGTATGAATTTGCATTACTAAATGGTCTTTGAATGACATGATAACTGGGTGCAATTCAAGTTTGTTAAAATTTCTAAAAAATAGCAGAAGATGAACTCTGCCTAAGGCTTAGGGTTGAAGCAAGGAGCACTGAGTTCCCTGTCACAGACTTGCAGGGTGACCTTGACAAGTCACAGAATGTATCTGTGTCTCAGTGTGAGATGGGGGATATTAAAACATTTCCTAGCTCACAGAGGTATTGGTAGGGTTCGATTAATCAAAGTCTTTCAAGATCTTCACACAGAAGAGTCTAGATAAGAGCAAAGTATTATTATTACTGAAGTGGACCTCTCCTCAGCACTTAATCTTTCATTTTATATAAACTTTTTTAGCGTATATACAATGTCAGCATGTAGCCTCATAGATCCTTCAGACCTAGTTTGTGTGGAGCTTGTCAAGATACAGCTGTTTTTAGCACTATATCCCTATTAGGATATGACACAATACATCATAACAGCTCCATCAGAGCCATTAGGGTGTAAGCTGTCAATGCATAATAAGATTACTATGCATTACATCTGGCGGTGCTCTGATAATGCTGAACTAGGTACACCATCATAGAGTCTAGGAAGCCTTTGAATATTGATATTGCAATGTCTTTCTAATGAATGAACCAGTACTATTTTGAAGTAGAATATCTTCTTTAGTGTGTGTGTGAGGAGCAATTTTTTTTGTGAAATAGATGAATTTAACTTTTTGTTGTTTCAGAAACCCACAAAGATGTCCTTCCCAGTATCTTTATGTCCTAAGGGTCTGCAAATGTTTCTATTTACAAAGGAAGCTTGTTTTGTTTGAAGGAAGAACAAAACCTGTTATTCTTTCTCCCAGAAGTCTTTAAACAGATATTGTCAGCTAAATGGCCTTGGATGCCATAGACTATAGGAACTTTGCACTCAGAATGGCTATAGAGTTAGGAACAACTTCTGATGTGCTATTTGTATCTTCCAAAAGTTCAATTTTCAGATCAAAAAATACAAAATAAAAACTTATACAATTTCCCCCATATAATTGAGGCAGGAAAAAACAAAAGTTCAAATAATTCCAAGTCAGCATCCAAAAAACTCTGATTGTCTAACTACAATCTAGGAGGGATACTATCAAGGACAAAGATCAGCAGGATTTCTGTTTCAGAGAAAGACTCTGCATTAGTAATTTTGGGCTTCCCTGTCTGCACAACATGCAAGCATCAACAAATCAGTGGTGAATTTATTCTTATTCCTTTGTGAAGGACCTTTACTGGGCTGAGTGGCTTCAAAGACATATCACTTGGCCAGCAAGGGTATTAGTGCACCGTTAGTAGGTCTGTAGCCTCCTAAAAATGGAAGTTATAGCCTCTGCCAATCAGATGTCCTGTGACTGGAGCCGTTTGATTTTCTGACTCTGCAGTGGGGGCAACAGGCAGGCAGACCTGTGATCAGAAAAGGCTTAATAAATTTTCTAGGAATATATATATATATATCAGAAAGTACAGACTGAGTAAGAAGAGGAAAGAGTACAGTCATTTTTCAAAATGATAAAAAGTCTTGTTCAAAGACTTTCTCATTAAAAATTAAATATCTTTTGGTGCAGCAATAGAAGGGAAATAGGAAATACATTCAGAGACCTGACACTTATGCTGAATAACAACCAGGAAAACATGCTGTGGTCCTTGAAGGAGACATAGAGCACAACTAAACAAGGAAAAATACAGAGAAGAAAAGGTAAAATTAAAAAAAAGCAAGAAAAATGAAGAGGAATGTCAATGATGTGACAGGTAGCATGAATATAGGCTTTTTCTGTTATTAGGGTGAACAGAAAGGCATCTTAAGAAATTCAAATGCTTTGCAAGTATAGGCTGCCAAGGGGAAACAATGGGCTGAAGGAAAGACTTGCTCACAGACAGAAAGAAGTTGCTCATCTAAAAGAATAGCTAACAAAATTACATGGAAATAATTTACAGTGTTCTGTCTCAGAATTTTTGTCTCTGCCTACAGTACTCTATGCAGAGGAGAGAATGAGAAAAGTCAAAAACATAAATTAAATCTTCTACTCAGGAATAAGATCCCCTCTCATTAGTATAGGAGCTTCCACTGAGTTGAACAGACACATAAAATGCTAGGAATGATCTAGAGCAGGTAGCAAAGAGCAAGGCTTCTGAGAACAAACCTATCTCATGTGTGAAAACACTGCTTCCCTCATATGGAGTTCACAAAAACACGCCATGGGGTTTTGGAAGAGACCCCCAGTTCTTCATGGCAAAATGCTCAAAATTCAAAAGTCTTCTGACAGATATTAAACAGATATTAAAGGAGGTTGTTCTGATTTGTAGATTTGCAGTGTCAAGGACAGAGTAACTAAGGAGGAAAAATAAAAGAGAAGTTGATTCAAAGACCTTCCCAAACTGAGCAAGAGCACTGAAGAGCATATGCCCTCAAAAGCAACATTTGCTGAGACAGCAGGAATCAAATTCTTCCAGAAATTAAATGCTTCTTTGTCCCCACTACAGGTTTGAATTTTTTTTTTTCTTGCAAGGCTATTTTTGAACCACCATCCCCAGATGGTGAGAAACCTTCTGATTTCCAGCCTAAATTTATTCATAATCAGTTTATATTCATTTGTTCTTGTGCCAGCACTGTTCTTTTGTTTTAAAAGTACATCTATATTGTGCAGCTATTTGTAGATTAAATTATTTAGTATTACAAAAGATAATATCGATTTTTTAAGAGAAATCACCAGCTGAGATTATGAAGATAAAATTCATTGTTGCAACAGCTGTTTGATCATAAAGTTATGGCCTAAAAAGCTTATAAATACAATAAGATGTGTTTTCACATCACTTCAGGGGAAAATAACATGTTGTATCTTTTTATTACTTCTTTTTATGACATTCAGTAATGAAATACAGTTAAAATAAATTTCAGTAAAACAGATCTTGATCTGAGAAGAAAAGCAGACTAGATGGAACCGTTGTTAGTACATTAAAGGCAGAAGCTTATTCTTCAGCCTTGGTACAAGTGATAAGATGAACTCTTTTGGACATGACTAATTGCTTGGTTACAATCAGTAGCAATATGACAATTAATTGGCTACTGCGTAACAACCAGCTATTCTGAAAGTAGATTTGGACAAGTGGATGTTTGAGGGTGGGAAATTGAAAGTGTTGGGCTGAGCAAATAGTGTCCAGGGCTATGCAAACACACTGCAGAGATTGTATGGCTGAGCTGTAAACCCTTCTGAGCAATGATGCCTGTGAGTATTAACAGTCCTTGATGTGATAGCATATAGAAAACCATCACTAGTAATGGTTTCTAGGTTTTTTTCTCTTTCATGTATGAAGGAATAATGCAGAGGAAACTGCCGTCTGTCAGAGCCTCTAGGAAAATTTACAGGGATTCCCCTGCAGCACTTTCCCTTCTGTGCAGGACAGACTGAAGATGTGTGAAGCAGAATATCAGAAATCATGTTTCTTTGCTGAACAAAACTTCGGATGTACCTTACTTTCTGTTTCCCATTATTAACTACTGGCAGCCCCTCCAGCAACATCTTCTATCCACAACTGGACACCTCATTCTCTACCCTGTATATGCTTAAGTATTGGTACTGAGCTGGTGCCTCTTTTCTCTCTGTCCCTCTCTTTTTCCTCTGGTGTATTTCAGCAAAACAAGGCCCTTCTTTATTAACCTTTATTATCTACCTGAATAAGCCAGAGCAACACCTGAGGCGATGCAGACAAGTGGGTAGGCTAGCTCTCCATTTGCACTGCCATTCTACATGACGTCTCTGCTTTTTCTCAACAGACAGAAGGCATCAGAGATAGACTCAGAATGGTTTGGGTTGGAAGGGACCTTAGAGATCATCCAGTTGCAACCCCCTGCCCTGGGCAGGGACACCACCCACCAGACC
>JAOXNG010020993.1:0-17484 GCA_028566535.1 Scolopax minor
AGTGTTGGATGAATAAACCCAGAATAATTGCTCCACTCATCAAACAAATTCTTTAAGTCATTTTTCTTGCATATCTTGCCATAGCGTTTGAAAAGACTGAGGACTACTGATGTCCACCTTCCAGACATTAATCAAAACATTTGTACAAACACTCCAAATGTAACCAACTACATTGTAATGAAGAATCTATATTCTGGTTGGCTAAAAATATCTCAGTGACCACAGGGAATTAATTGGATATCATCATGGTTTCATTTTTGAATTGCAGGCATCTTTGTCTTAGGATGATCATACTTAAGCTTATTTCTAGGTAAATAAACAGCAGAAGGCTGTTGCAAGGTCAGAGAATCATCTGGAGTTACCTGGATATACTCCAGGATGGAAAACATGGTCCCACTATATATTACTCAGAAGGAAAAATCTTCCAAGGAAAATATTAAAGAAACCTTTTTGTCTTACTCCATAAACTTGTAAAAGCAGAGTTCTTTTTCCTGGTTTTGCTCTGATGAGTCACTGGAAAGAAAATAAATATAATTTGCATATTAAAAAAGAGAAAAAAATTGCCTGGTACAATTTTTCTAGGCTGCTTAGACTTACAAATACCTCTGACGGACAAAAGAGGAAAACATCACAAGCAAATTCCAAGGGTACTGAGGGATTTCTGGTTAAAATCCTCTTTCAGGTGTTTTTTTTAGAAACTGAAATAGTGGTAATGATGCTGACCTCCTTTGTAAAGTGTTTTCCGATGAAAAGGAATATATGAGATAGATTATTGCTATTGTTATTGATGGTATTATTTTAGAATTATTAGTCTTATTCTAGTTCTATTGAGTACATCAAATGGCTACTAAAATTGTCATTTCAGCCTGTAAATTTCTGGGGAGATTCTGTTTACAAAGGCCTGCAAGTGACAGGACGAGGGGCAATGTCTTTAAGTTGGGAAAGGGCAGATTTAGATTGGGTATTAGGAAAAGTTCTTCACTATGAGGGTGGTGGAGCACTGGAACAGGTTGCCCAGGGAGGTGATTGAGGCCCCTTCCCTGGAGATATACAAGGTGAGGCTCGACCTGGTCCAGTTGGGGGTGTCCCTGCTGACTGTGGGGAGGTCAGACGAGATGATCTTTGGACATCCCTTCTGGTCTGGATCATTCTATGATTGTATCCATATTCTCTACTCATAAACTAAGAGTTTTTCCTATTGAACTTCTCTTGTTTGTGATTTTTACCTCATTTTATGATTAGACAAGATCGTTAGAAAGCAATCAAGGCCATAGCCTCTCAGAGGCTGCTAATAATTTTTTAGAGTCATAGTGTTTTACTCTCTATCTCCAAGGTGTTTTCTATAATATTATGCAATTCAGCGCAGCCACTTAGGAGGCGTCTCTCTCTCTCACTTCCCTGTCATTGTCAGTACTTCTCTCTTCTTGCTCTTATGTGGGTATATTTATTTTTCCCAAGGTTTGGAGTAGCCTTACCTACATCAGTGTTGTGCTTTGGATCTTCTGTTGTGGGAACTGCCTGTAGGTTTACTTTCAATAATGATGTCTTCCCAGCTTAACAATCTGGGCATTGTTTGGAGTAAAACTCTGGGGAAAAATTAGGTGTAAAAAGCAGTGCTTAGATGAATTTCCACATGCGACAGTTGGGTACATAACATCTTCCAGTACAGAGGACCCCTCAAGAGTAGATTGCAAGTACAATTGAAGTGATGTTTCCCCTGTAATGGACTTCAGTAACTAAGATAGCAAAACAAGCATTTGAGTACCCTTAAGGAGTCATATCCCAGTCCTTCTAGGATGCTTTGATTTCTGTCAACTTCTCTTCTAATTTTTTTCCTTTTGACCCAAAAGAAATAGGAACTCATGTTCTTTTTCTCCTATGAAATTGTTCCATTGCTAAAATCATCATCTTCTCCTGGCACTCAACACTGCCTTACAACAGGGAACTGGTAGGATGACTCATCCTGAAATCAAAGATGCAGTGTCTGGGTACATTAGAGGTGTGACTTCCTTTGTTTATATAGTTATATATGTTCTGGAATAGAGCTTGTCTTGGGGAAAGACAGCCACAGCCTCTTATGAGAAATATCAACTCCCAGAATCTTGTGTAAATAACCCAGCAAAACAATTACAGGTCCACAACCTAGACCTCTGCTCTAGCATCCCAAAAAAATCTTTAGGACACTATTCATCCAAAATTTTAGAAATTAACTGTGACACAAGGGTTCAATAAATCTTTTGTCCAGGACTTTATCTCCTTCTTGCAGTCCATGAAATCAATCAGGATAACAAGAATGTAGGAGGCAGATGCTATTGAAAGTAGAAATCAACTGCCCACCACCCAAAAGACAGGAAAAGATGCGACCTGCCATCTGAGGCCCACTTTTGGGAACTACCTTTTTATTTATCTCATGCTTTCTGTAAAAGTAAGATAAGTATTTCCATACTTGGAGTATTTGGGTACACATGTTCCACTACATAGATATGCAGAAATGAGGTTGATAACATTAAAAAGATATATATTTATACCAAGGCTATGCTGCTTTGTTTGGACAGAATCTGCCCTTGAAGGTAATATAGAGCTACACAGCTCAAGAAAATTTCTGTGAGACATCCTTCTCTATAACGTCCTCCCTCAAAAACCCTAGACGAGTTCAAATACAAGTTAATTAGGCTCTAAAGTCCTATATAATTTTAAGTTCTCCACTCTGCCCCAACCTTAGTGAAGCAGGAAGGATCACGGACTTCCTTCTCTGTGCATTTTAATACTAATATCTATTAGCTGCTTTGAAGTCCTTGATGTAGCAGAATACTTGATGACTGCTTTGTGTTTGTTGTCTAGCTTGCCAGCATTGATGAGCTCTTCATTGCTCCTCCATTTACCTTGCCTATCAATTAGGTTGTTATTGTTCTGTAAGTTACAATAATTGGCAGGTTTTGCAGACACAGCTGACAGTCACTACACTGAAAGGTGGGGGAGTATGAATAAATTTAAATACATATGCATATTGAAAATTAGCGCTTAACAATTTTAAATATAGACACCTTTAAAATAACTTCTAAAATAAACAAAACTTAAAGAGAATAATCCAAACTAACCCACTGACTGCAATCTGGGAAGCTCAGAATGAGACAAGACAAGTACCCAACAACCAGGGATGAAGAAAAATTTTAGGGCATTTGGTTTCTTATCTAGTCTATCATACGCATTTTGTGTGATTCTGTACTAGGCATTTCTACTGTAAGCAAGGTTGAGCATTCATATTAATTTTGGTATCTTAGTTCCTTCCAATGAAATGGGAGCATTAGTATAATGCTATTTTCTACAAAGTATAGTCTCCTCTTTGAAGTATCATCCATGGAGAAGGACCTCACTGTGCTGTGTGTCATTTGAACAGCCAACAGAAAGGAGGTCTAAAGAGCATATATAAGAATATATGCATAGAGGTTGTGAAGTGCTTAGATAACACAGTAAGAACAGTACAGTGTCTTATTTGCATATACCATATGTTTATCATGGCATTTCAGTGTTGCTTGACCTGTCATTCTTACTCTAAGGTCATGTAATCTGAACTACTAGTGAGAAAATATATGAACCCTGATGTTCCTACCAGACTTTGCTCTTCTGTAAAACTCTCACTGAATAGAAGAGACAATGCAACCATTTTAGATCTCTCAACAAATAATAGGAAACAGACAGCAATTAAACTCCAGTACTGGATGACATTAAATCCAGAGGTTGATGGAACTCTAATATTAAGTTGCTGAGGCTTCAGATGGGCATGACGCCCATCATGGCTTACACAGCAGATTTGCAGAAGGCAGAAACCTACTTTAGAGAGGCAAAGCAGAGTAGTCTGTTTTTATTCAGAGCTGGCTGTGATTACAAGAACTAGATTTAGAGGCAATGAAAATGTACAGAACTTTTATCAGCCTAGGAAAAAGATAAAAGTTTGGGGGAAGAATGAAGTATTTAGAGACTGTAAATTAAAGGAAAGAAAAAAAGACCCCCAAAATCTAATTTGGACAGTAGGGGGTAGATTGCTTTATGTCTTTTAAACCAGGAAATACCTTTTATCTGTATAGAGAATTTATCTTGGACAGATTTGGCCTGTAAAGGGTCAGGCCATGGTCTTGGTTTAACTTTTGCAGGTTTTATAGCAAAATTGGTGCGAGGGGTGGGAGGCACACTTAAAAATTTATTTACTAGTTGCTTTCCCTCCTATACTAGCTTGCATTGACAAAACCTGACAATAGAGCCAAAAAAAAATGAACTTAAAGCGATAAGTCTGAAAATAAATCCTCCATGGAGGATTTTGAAGCTGAACATTTCCCTACCTCTCCTCAGGTTTTCCTGCCCCTACAAACTTGAGGGAACTGCATAATCTGTTGGGCTACAGCTACAGTTGGGATTCATAATCATTCTTCTGTGAACTAGTTAATATTTCTTGTCTATATAATCATGGTTCTGAGGACTAGTTAGTACTCAGTACCTGCACATTTTGAAAGTTGCATGTATTTGACCCTGCCCTGGTTGGAGTTGTAGTTTTGAAAAACAGGACTGAGATCCTGAATATTTCATAGAACAGAAGCTGAGGTCTTTATTTCCTGGTTTAATTTAACTATTGGTTTAAACTGTTGTTATATACTCGCATATTAGCATGACAGGTTCCTAAAAGTCATCCCAAATAAAAAATAAAGAAGGGGTGTGACATTTTCCTGGATCATTTCTTTACATACTGGCACAGCATCACAAGTTATAAGACTGCAAATGGTGTCTTTTTTCTCTCCACTAGAAACTGTACCTGTTTCCAGAAATGATAAATGGAAAATCTTATCTATCAAAGAGTAAAATGAGATAAATGGAACTTGTGAGTTCCGAGTCAGAAAAAAATTGGACTGAAGTTATGAAAGAGAAAAATAACTGGTTTTACAGACAGAAACAAAATAACATTTTCTGAAAATCTGGAGAACAGTTAGTGTAAATAAAATAGCCACAACACTCCACTGCATTGTCAGTATTTACTTACATGAAATCCCCTAAAAATACCAAAGTTCTCTAGATGGCAATGTCACCATACATTCCAGAATATCATGCAGGTGCCTCTTTCTATCCATTATCTATCATTTCAGCCTAAGTAGACTACCTTTCCTAAATTCTAAATTGCTAATGTGAGGTTAACCCCACAAACAGAAGGTAAAATAAATCCACCTGCTAATTCAGCAGAAGACTCCAGTCTGCACTTCCATTTAACCATGTGTTGGTAACATATTAATTCCGGTTACACACAGGCCTGAGCTTCAGTGCCTGTCTGAAAGAGTAAACTCTTGCACAAGAACCAAAGGATGTGCAACAGAGGGAAAGAATGAAGTGTTCATTAGTTAAGAATGGGTTTCGTTTCTTTGCTTGCTTTGTTTTTACAATCAGTGTTTCCGATATTAGTTAAAGCAAAGATGTGGAAATCTAATGTGGATTATTGTAATTAGGAACTACAAGTAGTTTATGCTTGAATAGTGTTCATCATAGATTGATACAGTAATTTGTATTGTCTTCATCTCTTCACTCTCATTTTTCTTAACACACCAAAGAGAAGCTTTTATACTTTAGAAATTTAACCCAGAGGATGTTCCCTGGGATTGCATTTTAATGCCGACACCTCTTTTGTGGCTTTTCGCTGTTGCAAACCTCTCTTTATAATCCATGTAGCATGCACTACATGAGAATCGATATATTTTCACTCAGGAGCCAATTATCCAATGTTTTTGATGAATTAGTTTGAAGTGTGGTCTACAAGCTTTGATTTTTATTTTATGTTTTGTTTCTGACATTTTATGAGGGCTGTCTTGATTCCTTTTCATTTTTCTCAATGCCACTTCTGCTTTATTCTCCACAGGGAAATTAGTTTTCTACTCCATCTTTCATGCAGACAAAGAATAACTGTAATATTTATTTGCAGAATGACTAGAGGGTTTTTGTGAAACCATCTTTTACTCTATCTGTGACTCAGTGGCAGAACTGCAGTCTGTTAAGTCAGTAAAGTGGGAGAAAAAAAATTGCTTTTGGAGGTATGGAGTTAAAAGAGGTATTAATCAATACAAAATGTCCTCATGTCTCCCTGTATTCCTTGTGAAGTTAGCTTCTCATAAAGTGTTTTGGTTCATTTAATACTTTGAATTCAAAACTGGACATGTTACATTAGTTTAAATCAGTTTAAAATATTCACTGAGATGACATGTTTACTCGAGCTTACAAGAAAACACATTTGGTTAAAATGCTATTTATGTTTCAAATATTCATGATAAGATTTTCCTGAACTTTTTTTTTTTTTAAATTGCACTTAAATATTAACATGGAGGAAATTTATATTGAAATATATCAGTACCTTGCAAGACTATATACATACCATTAAGTAATTGATTCATAAAGAATTATATTGAATATTTGAGGAACTTTTTTCCAGTCAAAGAAGGAGTTATAATCTCTGAACATTGTTATTAGTAAACCTCAGTAATTATTAAACCTCAGTGAAGGCAATGAATTATTTCTTCACAGAAAATGGTATTAAAATCTCAATAATTCATAAAGTTTAGTATGAATTTTTAGAATGCAGGAATAATAAGTTTGAAGTCATATTGCATTCTCTTCTTTTTTCTTCCCTAGAGAAATGTTCTTAGCATTTGTGCAATGCCAGATAAGACTGATTCTTAGAGAGTATCAGCATGGACATAGTATGACCAGACTTTGGTGGTTTAAAAAAAAAAAAAAGAAAAAGAAAAAAAGATATATATATAACAATAGACTTATGGAATGAAATAATAGAATAATTTTAGGTTGGAAAATCAACCTAACATTGCCATGTCCACTGCTAAACCATGTCCCTAAATACCACATCTACACATCCTTTAAAGACCTTCATGCATGGTGACTCAACTACTTTCCTGGGCAGCCTGTTCCAATGCTTGACAACCCTTTCAATGAAGATATTTTTCATAATATACAATCCCCTGCCACAACTTGATGCCATGTTTTCTTGTCCCATCACTTGTTACTTTGGAGTTACTTTGTACTTGTCACTAAAGCCTCCTTTTGGGTAGTCCTAGAGAGTTATATGGTCTTCCTTCAGCCTCCTTTTCTCCAGCCTAAACTTCCCCAGTTCTCTCAGTCGCCCCTCATCAAACTTGTATTCTAGCTAGACCCTTCACCAGCTGCATTGCCCTTCTCTGGACACACTCCAGCACCTCAATGTCTTTCTTGTAGTGAGGGGCCAAAAACTGAACACAGTATTTAAGGTGGGGCCTCACCAGTGCTGAATGCAGGGGGACAATCACTTCATTAGTGCTGCTAGTCACACTATTTCTGATACAAACCTTCTTAGCCATGTGGGCACACAGGCAGCTCATATTCAGATGATTGTTGACAAAATTCCCACATCTTTGCCAGTGGGCAGGTGTCCAGCTACTCTTCTCCAAGCTGCATGGAGGCCAGCACTTGGCCTTAATAACCAAAGAAGAGAGGGTAGTCATTTTGATTTTGACTAGTCTAATTCTTCTAATGAAAGTGAGAAAACAAAAAACTCTCAAACATCTCTTTCCAGAAATGAATGGCAAAGCTCATATTCTGCCATTTCCCTTCTATGCTTTATTTTCACTCTGAAAGTAACAAAGAGAGCAGGCAATCAAGAGATCACAGGAACATGGTGATCATTTGTCCCCTTCATGTACCCTTCCCACAAACTTCCCTTTGTGGGAAAATACTATAAGCAATAAAAGTAATATGAAGTAAAGGGTAGCAAGCAGATGAAACTGTAATAAACTGCTGGATAAGCCCTACACTATGTTGGACATGAATCCTGACCCCAGGATGAAGAATAGCAAATCTCATGTGCTGTGAGGCCTCACTCAGCCCTAATATTTTAGATATTTATGCCTGACAAGTGTCATGCAGTCCATTACTTTTTTTTTAACCACAGAGCTATTAATCATCTGGTCTAGTGGGACATGTCCCTGCCCATGTCAGAGGGTTGGAATTAGATGATCTTTAAGGTCCCTTCCAACATGAACCTTTCTATGATTCTATGAATTATTCCAAAATTGTGTATAGAAAGAAATGTTTCAGAGATTTCAACAGTCTTACACATAAATAAATCTTTTTTGGTTGTAGGGTTTTTCCTGGATTTTTTTTTTTTTGTGATCATTATATTTTCAATTATATTTGTGTATTTGAACTATTATCCTCATTGATAATACCTAAAGTGTTTGAGAACTTCAACATTTAAATTTTGTGTTGTTTTGTTGTTTGCTTTTTTTTTGTTCTTCTGCAAGTTGATGACTAATGATATCTCTACCTGAAAGACCATGACCTGAAGAATTCTTAGAAATTAAGCATAAAGATAAGATTACCATGTTAATGTTACTAAAACCTTTTCTTTTGATAGCACTGATCAATGTGAGCTGCTCTCAGTTTGCTTCAGTATTTGCATTTTAAGTCCTGTCAAGAACACAAAGGACTAGCTGATTGCAAGTATAAATCAAAATTTGTGTGTGCTCTGAATCCATCATTTCACACCTGCTCATTCTTAATGACCAAGCAATTTTGTTTTTCAGTCAGAGGATACAACTGTCAAGAGTTACCTCAAAGAAATAGATCTAGTTTGCAGCAAATTTATTCCAATATCCTTTTATTTCTATTGCTAGGGTCAACAAGCTCATCATCCTAAATAATAGCCTGGGAAGATGTAGATAAATCAAAAGAATGGGAACATACACACAAACACAGATGCCAGAAGTCTCATTTCAGTTTTCTCCTTTCTATAACATCGCTTCCATAGTTCCACCAAATGTTGACCCTTATAAGAAATTCAGTTTTGCTTCCATATCAGTCCCACCTAATGCCCTCAGGGAGGGAAGAACTTTCCCACTGCAACATAGATGCATTGCAGGAAGGGAAACCGGCACAGGGAGGTGAAGCAGCTCCTCTGAAGGCATGCAAATGGGCACTGGCTGAGCCAAGAACACTCTCCGTTTACCAGCTGCTGAATATATATTCCCTTTTTTGTAAGTCTTTCACCTTCCTAACACTTGACACTGAAACTCAATAGAGGTTTGAATTTGTCTTCATCAAGTCATGTATGATTTTACACTTGAATTTTTTCAGGCCTTGGCCACACTAGATGAGGACCTGTAGGTAACTATAGAGGTATACTATAGGTTTGGGTTTATCACATCAGCCGATACTAAAGCCACCTTAATATCCTTATTCTTCCTCCTAGCCGTTTCTACTCTCATGGTAAATCCGTACCTGCTAAACGAGCAGAGTGTAAGCTCTCTCTTTTACAACAGCATCCAATGAAAAGGATTTACATACTTATAGAGGAGGAAGTTAATATAATAAAACATTCACAGGCAAAATATATTGGCCATGTTAAGAACAAATGAAGGATACTGATGAATAAACAAACACACAGTACTTTCCTTCCCTCTATAAGTTCCACCTGCTAGTCAGAAATCTTTAAAACCATGATTTATTCAGTGTTATGACATTTTTGTGGGACAGAGACGAAAGCTGCTAGGGATGATATTAATGTGTGTACCAACATAAAACATGTTCTAAAGAAAGAAACTGAGAAAAGAATCAGGGATAGCCTAAAGACCACGAAATCCTGACGCAGACTCTGAGAATATGTAACAGCATAGAAGGCAAGCACATCATAGTTCTGTGTTCTCTGGAAGGCTTCCACATCATGTAATCATTTGCTGATTAATGTATTCACCTGATGATTAATGTAATAATTACATTGTGTAATGACAGAGGGCTCACTACATAACCTGTCAAATAAGGCAAATAAACATTGAAAAAAGTGTATCTTAAATGCCAGAGAGGTATTCATTTGATTGAACGAGTCAGGTAACAAATAATTAGAATTATACCAGCAAAAAAAAATCCCCAGAATGACTCAGGATTTAAAGCAACTTCCATAAACTGTGGCTAGGAAAAGGCTTTCTCTGGAGATAGTCTATTCTGCAATTTTCCCATGCAAAACTCTATTCTGAATTTTTCTTGTGCAGTTTTTCCTGTGAAACCAATAGGATTGTTCTCAAAGCTACAAGACAAAATGAAGGAGTGGGCTGGTTCGGTTCGCAATCCAGTTTACAATGCTTCAGTAAAACTTCAGTTTAGAAAGGTCCTCAAGCCAGCCACTAACACTGAACCTGGGAGCGTGGCTAAGCAGTGTTACTCATAAGCTTGAAGTCAGGCATCAAGGACCTTTGGTTCCAAGTGATCATTAATTCTTTTTTTGAGTAACTAATGAGCTGGGACACAATAATAAGATTCTAATAATAGTCTACCAATGTGTGTCAGTGAGTTTCTCCCAAAAGCTTTGCAGACAAATATTAGTATTTCCCTCCTTGCCTCTGAGGACTGATAAATCTCTCTTCTCTAATCATCATTTATCTGTTTTGAGAGATGGCAGATATATTTAGCAGCAGCATGCAATTACAAATCATATAGAAAGCACGCTATAATCAACAACCATCTTTCCATAGACTTGGGTGAACATTAGGTCCAATATTTGGGTGTGTAAAATATCTGTATCTATCTATATATCAAACCTGTATCTATATATCTGATCTATATCTATACCTATCCTGCAGAAGGCATTTTGGACTTGCAGTGGTATGTGTATCTTTCTTGAACTTACCAAGATTCATAGAATCACAGAATCATAAAATCATGACATGGTATGGTTTGGATTGGAAGGAACACTTAAATGTCAGCCTCCCCAGCAATGAGGAGGGACATCTTCAACTAGATCAGGTTCTCAGAGCCCCGTCCAACCAGACCTTGAATGTTTCCAGGAATGGACCCAGACCACCTGTCTGGGCAATGTCTTCCAGTGTTATCCTCATCATCAAAAATTACTCCTTGTCATAATGGTACAACCCCTATTAAAAAATCTGTGTGTGTATATGTGTGTGTGAAGATATATATGACATACACATATGTCCTATTGAAGGTATTTTCAACTTGCAGTAATGTATATATCTATGTTGAGCTTGCCAAGATTCCTAGATATCTTGCACAATTTTGATTTTGTTTAGACTGTAGGAAATTAAAAAATAAATGAATATGTAAGTAAATAAAAGCAACTCCAATAGTGTCTTTGGCAGCAGTAGGAATAGACTGAATTTCAGATACTTCCTCATGATTTTTTCTTGGTCTTGGAACTTAGATTTACATTCTTTTTTCAGTACAGACATGAAAAGAGTTCTGTGCTGTGATTCCACACCAAGCAATCAAATAAGAGAAAAGAATGGAGGAACTATAACCCATTTTAAAAGAACTGACTGAAATGGCTTTCTTGATGAAACCCAGACTTCAAAAATAATTATGAGCAGGTAGATTTTTTTTTTCTTTCAATGTAAGATTTTTTTTTTTTTCAAAAGCAACAGATAAATTTGGTCTTTTTTTTAGAAGCACTTTTGCAGCTATTTTTAAAGCCATTGTTCTTGAGGAAAGTTCTGTCAAATCTGATTTAATCGTAAGGTTTCTTGAGTTTGATGGAGCTTTTTTTCCCCTCTGGATGTTGATGAGTAAGGCCAAAAGGCAAGTATGATATTAAGGACTTCTGACAAATAGCATTAATGGGGAGATTTCTGTTTCATTTCTCTGGGAGGTAACTGCCCATTTTGAATTGCAGCTGATGCTGGAGGAAGAACAGATTAACCATGCTACACCAGGATACTGTCCCATCTTCACTGGACTCAACCATGTTTTATTGGGGGATGAAGAGGGACTAGAGAAAGAAACACCCAAATTCTCCATCTGGCAGAAATAGAAGCAGGCAAAGAAAGACTCAGTGGAAAATCAAGGTTTTTAAAGTGATTAGCTAAGGTTGTCACTTTTCCCAACATCCTGATGGGTGAGGGATGATGTTGGGGAGACCTCTAGCCAAGCCACACATCCTTTGGAAGCACCAAGGCCTGGACTGATCCCATCTAACTTTAGATATCTATCTGAGGCATCTGTGTCAGGCAGACTGTAGTCCCTCTGGAACTAGTCCATCATCAATAGAGACTGAGAAGCAATTCTGAAGGAAGATTGGTATCTTTGGTCTCTGCCTCCATCCATTAACTATACCAAATGCAGACAACATGGTCCCTAAATAAGGTGCCTTGGTGAAATTACCATTCTCTATTTAGTTGGAATCCATCTGAGTTGAGACCTCTGGATCCAGGGAGCTGTCTGCAGGATGCAATTAAATTTTCCTGCTCTTTTTTCCCAGTTCTTCCCTTGATTCCTCAGTCCTTCCTCCTCTTTGTAGTTCTCTACCTTCCCTCTTTCCCTTTTTCTCTACCTGATCCTCTAGCCTCTTCCTGTTTCTTACTGTCTGCTTGTCCACACACAGTAAAAAATCCTTCACTCTATAAAAATGTCAGGCAGGAATGAGAGAAAATTAGCTGCTGTCACACTCTGTTTGTGTGTTATAACTCTCCCTACATCCTGGCTGTAACATTTCTACTTAGATTATAAACTCCTTAGAAGAAGCACTGTCTGCTCTTTTTAATGCAATGCCAATCACAACAGGGACCTCTAAGTCCCTAAGTACAAACATAATAAAAGCAGTAATAGCAGTAAAGGAGTGAGTGGGTCAGACAGCTTTGGTTTTTCTTTTATCATTGTGGGCTTGAAAGTTCACACTAGTACAAATGGGAACACAGATGAATGGGATCTTCAGTTTCACCTAGCAAAATGTCAGCAAATAAACTGCAGAGCAGGTGTTCAGAGGAATTAAATGATTCATAGTAATTTACAGTGGCAGGAGGATCAATTTGAGAATTGCTAAAATGCAGGCACTGAAATATCATATGTTATTACATTTTAAACTGGTAAACTGCTTTATTGGTTTTAGAATTTCAGGTGCACCAAAAAATTTACAAAGCACAACATTTGTATTTCTAATAAGCTGGACCTCAGTCAGATACCATTAATTTTGCTTTGTTGGTGAGTGCCATGAAACTAAAAATGCATTTGAGTTGTGATTTGCTCTCATCCTAATCAGTTCTAATTTATAATAAAATTTATATGTGTCTTATTTTGTTTTAACTTTTGTTCTATTAACAAAGTTCTTCTCACTCAGATATAGAAGAATGTTAAAGCTGATTTATAAGCTAACCTTATGGCTTTCAAAGTTACATAATAGAAAGGACACCCCCTAAAAAAAAGACTTGGCATTAAAATAAAGTACTGGCATTAAAGGCATGATGAATGCCAAAATCAATTAAAAGATCTTACTGTAAAGCTTAAATCTTCAGCTAATGAAAAGGGAATGTTTCATATTGCTAAAAATGGTGGCAAAAAACTAAATCATCAGTATGGACATCCTAAAGGCATTTATTTAATGCAACGTAAAAAAATCATGAAGTGTTTGAAAGCAGAGCTTGATGTCTAATGACAAAATATCAAACCAAGATCAGTAAGATGATTTTGATGGTTTGTGAACACAGCACTGACCTTCTCTGCTGACACTAGATGTTGCATTACAATTCATGCCTCTGCCATTACTGAGTCTCCTTCCAGTCATGGCATATTATTCTGCCAAATTACATATTTATGCATTGTTTGATTGGAAGTTGGAAATACTCCAGAGAGTACTCTATATAATTCTGTCTAGGTAAACTTCAACCAAGAGTGATTTGAAGGTGTCTTCAGAATGAGGAATATGTTCACCTTTTGCTTTTTACAAAGTGAGTCATACTTGAGCTGGAAGGGGGGATGGATTTGGATTGCTATTAGAGGGAAAATTTGGGTGGGTGAAGTGAATTTAGTGTGGGTGGTGGGTCGACATAGCAACTAATATAAAAACTTGCCAATGACAAGTGGGAAGTATCTATTTTTTAAAAAACTTGGTAGAAAGACTGTGGTGAATTAAAAATTAGTTGTTCTTCCTTTCCTGACATAAAGGAAGGGTGCCATCTAATGAGCACTAGCAGCATTTTTTTGCTGTGCTGCAAGCATTTGCTGCCTTACAGGAGCAAACTTTGTTCCCTACTTGACAGCTTGTTCCTATCTGTAGGTTCTGCTGCTCAGCTACTGTTGACCTTGACCTTAAAGTAGTTAATGGTATTAGAAGCTGGCTTCTGACAGAGCATATGAGGATAAAAATGCTGCCTATGAGCTTTTAAATATTATCTGTGTCTATTTTTTTTTTTTTTTGCCTTCTTGCACCTCAGTGGGTATTGTATATCACCTTTACCCAGCTTCACATACAAACACACTCACGGGGATTTTACTGCAATAAAAACAACCACTAGAAGCATCCTAGGGAATATATACAGGTATCCATTCTTTGTAATTTCTACCTAGTGCTGCACAATGTAATTATTAACACAGGTGTGTAAATCACCTTCTCAGTGAAAAAGCTTAGAGGCTTCTAATAGTGAGAAAAATATCAAAAACTGTGGTACCCAGATTGAGCTCTCCACTTATTCCCGGACCAGCAGAGTGTCTTGTGTAAGTCATTTGCTAATGCTAGGACCTCAAGAACTCTGCAATGTGCCACAGAGGAAAGATCATCCACAGCTGACATACCCTTCTTATTCACCACTCAGCATGCTCTGTTACGAGCCCTGAATTTTCATATATGGAAAGTGTTCTAGCAAAGAAAAGGCAGAAATCTAGTTCTGTATTTGTGGCACACAGAAAAAGAAGTGAGAAGCATAAAATGCAACAACAACAAGGTAATATATTAGAAAGAACTTGTTATAGGTGGGGACAGTGAAGCATTGAAATTAGTTGTCTGGGACATTTCTCAGCCTCTATCATTGAAATAATCTCTATCATTTGAAAGCAGGCTGAGCAAGACACCTGATAGGGTCAGAAATTACACTTGCTTCTACCTTGGGACAGAACAATGTACTAGTTCATATCTGGAGGCCATACACAATTATTTTGTTCATGCTTCTAGCCTTAAGTGTATCAAAAATATAAGAGGGGAAAGTTGTAGAGATTTTATAAATATCATTCAAGATTCTTTAAAAAAATTAAATTATTTTCAAAATACATTTATTTTATCCTATGTACTTGTGAAAATATGGCTGCTTCTTTGCCAGGACTAACACTCCTTTTTTATCCAGTAAAGTAAACATTACTGACCTTCAGAATATTTCCTACCTCATGACCATGTTCTGAAGCATTCAAGACTCTCAGATCAAAGGCACACAGCTGTATAAACGGTTCATCATGGGAAGTGTAGTTTCAAGCTGCCACATTTAGACATCAGCTTGCAGTTACAACTAAGGTCATTCCATCTCCTCCTGCTTAAATCTATCTAAATTAAATTATCTGCAAGATCAAAAGTTAATTAAGAAAACTATTTTAATTTTAGTAGTGCTGTGATCAAGTGACCTCTAAAGGTATGAGTTCATATTTCCAGATGCTGCCATCACCTTTATTTTATTTTATTTTTTTTCTGAAAATAAAACTGAAATTACTGCCATTCTTTTTACCTCTTTGGGGATCATGATACCAGTGTATGTAACCAGCACCAGCTCACACAAAGGACTCCCTCTGGAAAAAAAAGCAGCTTTTAATAAACCACATACCTCAGGCATACTCTTGTGCTTGTTTTAAATGAGAGATTCTTCAGACTTTTCACTCAGCAGGGACCAGGGCAGTTCCTGCACTGAGAGATTTGTTTTTCTTGCTTCATGGAGTCCTCAGAAACTGGTCTCAGGCCCTTTCTAGTCAGCCCTTGCTATCCATGGGTTCCTGCCTCAGGCACGGAACTTTAAATAACTTCTTAATCTTCACCACCCCATTCCAACACACATTTTTCACAAGCTGTATCCTCATCGCAATTAAGGCTGATCAAACTGATCAAGCTCCAGCAGAAATGTCTATCTAAAAGAACACCATGGCGAGATAGCAGCAGTCTACAAAGTATACAGGAATGATAAAATTAAAAACTCCTAAATGTACTGCACTAAAATTTTGCATGCCTTTACAGCATAAAATTTAGGATAGAATAGAATCACAGGATCATAGAATAGTGTGGGTTGGAAGGGACCTTTACAGGACATTGCTTGGAAATCATCACATGCCCCAGGAAAGCTGGAGGACACTGGACATCATGGAGGACAAAGGAACACAAGCTACACCTCTTGTAAAACTACTTAAGGCTGCTCCGAAGAAGACTTGTGGAGCTAGCACTGCAATATATGGCAACAAGGAGTCCTGACTGCTGTTTTGGAAAGAACCTACTTAGATCGTAATTGTAATTGTAATTATATCGTGAGAATGAAATGCTACAAATCCAAAGAAAATGGTGAGTTTTGAAGTCTAGAGACACGTCCAGCTCTCACTGGGCTATGCTGCAATTTTACAAGCAAGTCAGAGGCTAAAACTTTGGTTCCAGAAAGAGCATGAAGTGTAAACATACAAGTTCCCACAGAGAAAGTGCAAGTAGGGCTTGTTGCCACATCTTACCTTCTCACCCTTCTTGGAGCCATAAGTGCCTTCCTGAAAAAAGTAGAGGGGCACCTTTTCCCATGAAGCTCCTGAAATGGCTTCCAAATATGAGATATGGAGAGGATTCACTCATTTATGGGTGGTCTTTCTCATCTATAGATGGCATGGGAAAAAGCAGAGGGGAGAGGAGAATTTTAGCTTAATCTAACTATTGATGCAAAATTGGCACATAGAAGTCCCAAATTGTATTAGAGAAGCCCTCTTACAGAGAATGACAACATCTCTCTAATATCTCTTGGTGGCTTTTCTACTGGAGTCATGCTAGCAAACAAACACTTCAGAAATATTTCTTGATAGTCCAATTGATGCCATTTCTCACAGATACACTTTTTGCAGCTTGCAGCACAAGTATGAAGAAACTGCTTTCAGCAAGTTTACAACTGGCTTCAGTCCATCCCATTTCTTAGGACACTGAGTGCGCTCGATAAGCTGATCATTGTACAGAAGAAGGGTAGATGATGTTCAAAGCATGCGAATTACTTTTGTTGCCAGGAAGATGATGTTTTTATCTTTGAACTGGAACATGCTCTTGTAGAGAAGAATGTGTCGTATCTAAATGAAAAGTATCTGGTTTTATCCAATTTTGTTCCATGTTTCAAGTTTGTTTCTGCTCATTGTTGTATTGAGCAGGAAGTAAAGATACATTTTTTAAACATGTTACCACAAAACAAAATGATTATATGTAAATTTACAATACTTAAATATATGTGGATATATATATGTTTGAAAATACATATGCATCTCTGTTTGGATAAAAAAATTGGAATATAAAATAACTTTACATGTAATAGCATTCTGAAATGAGTCAATGTAAAACAAAACATTGAAATGTTTATTTCCTGCAGAGTCAAAATATTCCATTTGAATTGCATTAAAATTTAAGCATTTAGGCACATTTTTGGAATGAGATGGGAGAATACAATCAACTCATTTTCATACCACAGAATATTCCTTAAA
>JAOXNG010021732.1:0-17432 GCA_028566535.1 Scolopax minor
TTTTGTTTTGGTTTGGCTTTTAGCCACAGCAAAAAAAAAAAAAAAAAAAAAAAAAAAGATATTAGATTAATTTTGAGATAGAATGTTTCATTCAGTTATCTAAGCACAGGTGTCTAGTGACATTTTGTTGCCCTTCCTTGGGCTAGGAGATATAACAGAGGATGTATGAAAAATCTGCCTCTTTTGGGATCTGCAGCTAGCTTAGAACAATACTGCAGTAGATAAAATGCCAATAGGTTATTGTTTTAAGGCTGTTGAAGCTAGCCAAGGGCATCAGAATTTGGAAAGTTGTTGTTTATGGTAGGTAAAAGTGAAAGCTCTCATTAGTTAATGAAGTCAATAGCCTCACTGGAGCACAGAGTGATTAGGCTGACATCTGTGATGGATGGGGTTATCTGGATATTTGAGATGCCATGGTATATCTTGCCCAATATCCAGGTGCTGCTTCAGAAAACCATGGGAACCCTGTAGAACCTGTGTTGTATCTTCCATCTGAAGTGAGTGTCTTAGATACCCAAGTATCTCAAACAGTACTAGATTTAGGCATAAATACTACACCTGATGAGTATTACTTACAAGCTGAAATGCTGTCTAAGCTCCTGTGACTTTCTGGTAATACCAGATACCTTAGAGCAGGTATTTAAAACTGCATCTGATGCCTGTGTTTAGGCATCTCAGTTCAACCCTTTGCTCACATGCAGACATTCGGATTTATGTATCACAATCACTAGTGGAAATCCAGTCTAGTTTCAGAATGGTCTTTGAGACCTGAGTAGTATAGACATATGTTGTCAGAGTTTTGTTTGATTAGTGGAACTACGGGACTTGTCCTTAGCTTTTCCTATAATTATTGTTATAAATATCTTCATTTATAAAACAAATACCTTCTTTCCCTGATATCAAAATAAGTGGCAATAATATTTCTTTCATATTTCTAACTCTCGTTTTGTTTATAAACTCTCATGTTATTTATTCTTTCCTTTGGTACAGTATTAAGCTACTTGAAAAATGATAGAAATCTTGTGCAAATCACTTGAGTCAACATTTAGATGACATAGTCTGCGTAAGAGCTTATGATATGGGGTGATTTTCAGGATATCTCACTAATAACTCAAATTACCTGAACTGAATCACCATAAAAGGTCTTGCTTGTCCTTTTAACTCCTTTCAAGAAAATGTCTCGTATTAATAATTCTTACTTCAGATGAAGTTTTGTAAGCCTTACTCTACACAGACATATTCTTCACCAGAGCTACGTCAGTAATTAGGACTTTGTAATTAGGACTACCTAGTATGGCTAGGTATAGTAGTATTATGTCTGCTGAAGCTCAATGCATAGGCAGAAGACATCACCGAAAATGCAAGTTTGGAGCAGCACCTGGGTTTAGGTTGTCAGGTCCTGTGATTTGTCACAAGTGTCATAGTATGAGGTGTGATTCTGTCTAAGTGCAGACATCTAACTTCAGGTAACTACAATACAGACAATCACATGTAAGCTAGCTGTTTAATGGAATAGAATCCTTATGAATATAAGAGGGGTGATTCGGTGTTTACACTTAAACATGAAATGCATATTGAAAGACTCAAGGGTATCTCTCCCAATCTCCAACTGACCATCCAGAAGGATGTGTATATTCTCTGCCTTGTGTATAATCCAACAGAATCCTCCATATAGCTTAGAAATTCTCAAGTTGTAGTACGGAAGTGGAAAGCCATTTGCTGGCTAAGCATCACTCCCCAAAACTTTAGGATAAGCTGCTGAGAGATAAAAACTGTAAGATTTATTCTTACAGGCTTCAGCTTCAGATTATGATGATGTGGCTCTAAGGCTATAGGAATCACCTCTGCCAATTTCCAGATAAACACAGGAACCTTCATGAAGTTTGTGGTTTATGAAAACCCTTTTCTACTATACTGCTGCCAGGCAATAAAAAGCAGAAACCAGACCTTCCTTCAACAGAATGTAATTTTTCCTCCTCCAGTCTGTGCTGACAAGACATTTTAGTTCTTTCTTGGATTTAGAATGATTTTTCCTTTCAGGAGGAAAAAAGTTTTGGGCTTTTTTTGTTCCAGTGCTTGTCATACTGTGCTTGCCTAAATGTCCAGAGCCTCAATCTGAGCAAATTCTCTAGAAAAGAGCAAGGCGTGCTCCTGCTTCTATTTTCTATAAAGAAACAAACCTTCCTTTCCACATGGTATTCACCGATGAATCACAAAACAGGATTTGTCTTATTTGATTCTTTCCTTTTGTGACTCTATACCACTGCTAAAATGACAGCATGTTAAAGGGAAGAAAGATTGTCTGTATTTCCAGGGAACAATAAAGAATATACCTTTTATGCCTATCCAACTTTCTTCAAAAGAAATGTTCTCAGACCACTATATAAAGTGTTCAGTTCTGTGTTCAATGAATTCTCCCTCCCAACCCTTCATACATCTCACCCCCTCATTGGCCTTCTGGCCCTCCTTGAAGATACACCTCACAGACACTGCCACCCTGTATAAACCAGTTCAAGAAGGGATAAGGACATGGAACTCTAAAACTAACATTTCCTTTCATTTCAGCAGTTCTTAAAGCTCCCATGGTGACACTAAGTTTTAATTTTCCATCAGTTTCTGGTGCACTGTTTCCAAATTTATTTAGATGATGTTTTTGTGCAAGCCTTAGTGAACACAATCAAACTTTTAATGTAAAACGAGTTTGTGGGGCAAGCTCCAAGCAGCTTATGAGTTCTGAGGACTTTTTTCACCCTATTTACCAGAGTTCATCAGCACAGAGAAATTAACTGTGGCTTTTCTCCTGGGATGTGAATTTGTTGTCTTTTGCAGATTCTTATTTCCATCCCTTATATTGAAGTCCATGAGGTTATATCAGTTTAAAGCCAATTCTGCTTTAGTTGCTGAAAGCAGGAATGAAGGAACAAAAAAAAATTAATTCACTTGCAGCCACGCATATTTGTACTTAATGAAGTTAGCAGTCCCATTCACCTGTATATTATACCTTGTGGTATCATAATTTACACTTATGTAAGTCATGAAAAAATTGTTACTAACTCAGAAAGCTTGTGTTTAAAAACAGAATTTAACCTAGAATTCTGTATCTCTTGCAAAATCAATGTGGAGAAGGGAGAGGTAATAGGAAAGCGTGTTATTATGCCTTTGTTCTCTGAAGACAGAATGTCACACAGTGTTTTAACCTGGCATGTTCTTAAAGAAGGGTTAGAAAGTGTACAATGTGTTCCTTGATACTTTTCCTCCCCCTCTTTCCTATGGGAGTGTAGACATGGTGCTGCAGTCACCTGATGATGAACTTATTTCCAGCTGGTTTTATACGTAAAAGATATCAAATGATTTTGACCAAAACCTAATATGGCCAGTGCCAACACATTTAAGCCTTAGAAAGGAGGGAAAATACTATGATTTTACTCTTAATGCTTACTGGTGCAGACATACATAGTATTTTGCTCTTTTATTTAATTCTAATTGCCAAATGCTTAGTTATGACACCAAGCCATTGTGCCAAATCAGTAAGATTATTCAAATTATTATTTTGGGGTTTTTCTTTTTTTCTTTTTTTTTTTTTTCTTTTTTGTTTTGGTGTGTATATATGTATTTATTTATTTTTCCCAGCTATGAGACTGAGCTAATAGTTTAGATGGAAGAAAGAATATGAAATAAAGTGATGATTTTTCTGGTTAGTAGAACCTGATGGTGGAGGAGAGTACAACTTCATAAAATTGATTAAATATAGTGAATTATTGATCAATGCACTTCAATTACTGTAAAAAAAAAAGTGAAGAATAAAAGTTAACAGACAATGATGGTTATTTATTATGACAAATTTAGGGGTTGGTATTAAAAAGAAGAGGATTTTTTTTTTTTTTTTTCACAAATAGAGTTCAGTGAAATGTGCTTCTTAAGCTATAGTGCTGTGAGGGTTGGAGGGGAAAAGACGTTAAAATATTCTTTGATAATGAGTTTCAATTTTATTTCATTTTCTCCATGCTGATCTTAATGAAAGAGAGAATTTGAGGAAGAGATGAATGATTCTAATTAAGAAGGTAAATATGTTTATGATCAGTTCGATACCATATCTTGTATTGAAGAATTTTGCATACTGCAGTATTTCATCCTGTGCATAAATAGATTATTTCATCCGGCAAAAATAGATTATCATACACTGAAGACAGGTAGGCAAACCCAGATTCAGAGTCAGTCTGTAGTTCAGTTCAATGATAAAAGTGATAAATGTGCCTGGGACCTAGAAAGGGGGAATACGCTATTTTTTTTACTCTAAATGGATGTGTGAGGATGCAATATTTCTAGGGGATTCTAGAAAAGTGAAAAGCAGTGAAATATGACCTTGAAGACATAAAAGCACATCATCTACATCTGTGAAAAGTGGGGTATAATACTACTAAGGAGAAATAACTGTACAGTACAAAACCAGATATAAGATAAGATTAAGTCAATAGGATAAGTCAATAAGCATAACAAGGCTGTGTAGTTTTTCATTTATACCTCTGAAATTTTTTGCTGTAAAATAACATTCGGCCTTTATTTCTCTTTAAATGAGAGAAGATATTTGTGAGGCCAGAAACTGGACAAGTGTTTATTTAATAATTTATTTCTGTAACATGAGAGACATTCCAGGACTTTCATATACTAGTATAGACCACTCTACAGCATATTCTCCTTATGCCATTTTTTGTGCAATGCTTTTTACTTTATCACTTGCACATGGGAAATCTGTTCTTTATCAGAGAAGAGTTTCCTTATGATTAGGTAGACTTCTATGTTGAATTAAGGCTAACTTTTTTCATGAAGGTGATGTTGATAGTGATATAATTATTTCATGCCTGAATCTGTTATTTTTCTCTCCATAGACTGCAATTGGTTTAATCCAAATGCATTACTTTTTATATAAAGACTTTTTTTCCCTTTTGATTTTAATTAAACTCCACTATCACATTCTAGCAAAATACTTAGTACTTTATTTTTCTGCTTTAAAAGTCAATCTTGCTGTCATGTGAGTTCTCCCAAACTCTTACAGCTCTTTGTCTTAAACTTTATTGCTTTCATAATTGCTCACAGGAAATACAATGTCTTTTGGTGTAAGTATATAAATTTGATCTTGGTGTGATGTTTTTGAAATGAAAAACAGTTCCCTGCATGAAAACCAGAACAGCAGCAACAAAAGCACTTAAATCTTTTGCACAGAGGGCTGTGTAAGAAAATCTTTCGTGTGCACAAGGAATATCAAATACAACGTCAAAACCCAAATTGGTGCACTAAATAAAAGCCATGCCTCGACTATAGGAAATCTTTAGGGACATAGAAGCCCTGTGTTTCATTATGAAATGAGATGACCAGTGAAAAGGGATGTCTGTACAATCCTGGGAATAACAACAACGAGGCAAAACAGTTTTTAAAATAGAAAGATCACATAACAGTACATTTGCTCACAGACAAGAGTTGCAGAGCTGCCAGGCATTTGGGAGATCATTTCCAAGAGCTCCTCCAATCTTGGCAGGAAAAGATACTTTGTGAGTTCATAGAAGAGAAAATAAATTTAACTCCAAATAGTGCCTAAGGACCGGCTACATGACATAGTGCCTTCTGAGATGTAGTTATGTGATATCCAGTGACTAGTTCTTACAGGTGAGCCCCCTGCACAGCACAACACAAAGATCCCTCATGGCATATCCAGAGTTGTTGGGCAAAGAGGCAGAAAGCAATTTAGCTTTAGAACATGTCTGATGAGTGCACTCTAGTTTGTACTGGGAAATTATCTATGATATTGAACAGAAAGCTGGCCTCTCCTGCTACATGGACCCATTGTGGGATGTGTTAGACAGCACTGGCATGCAGTGAACTGAGTAACAAACTACAAACAAAAACCCCACAAAAATAGATAATGAAATATCTGGTTTTGGAGTTTGAAATAGGTCGTCCCAAGAGTAAGAGACTTGCAGTGTATGTGTGTAAGAGCTGTAAGCAATGTATAGTATACAGCTTGCACACCAGTTTTAGTGCATGAGCCTTGCTTATAAAACTGTTGTTTAAATATGCTTATAGGAAGGCAAACATAATCAAGAAGCTTTTGTCCGTCACACAGAAAAGCCCAGCACTGGACCAAAACTACGCATTTCTACATCCAGCACTGTGAAGACTTCGAAACCATCTTTCATCCCCAGTGCTGGCCTGGGGAAGTAGCACAGCAGGGGTAACCATTTGTTCCATGCTGATGAAGAAAAAGGATTATGTGTCTGTAAAACAGAAGGAAGGGCCTTAGGGATTTTAGGCCTGCAGTGGGAGAGATTTTCTAGAACTGATCATCTGACAAGGACAGTGAACCTATGGCATGTATTGCTACTGGAAATGGTGTGCAAGTAGAACTTGCTTTGTGCTGCTGTGGAGCTTTTGTTATTCATCCTGTCCAGCAAGCAGTGTATGGCTATAGGAGAAGTTCAAAGCATAAGCTAAAAGATAAGTCTGTAGCTTAAAGGCTCTAAGGACCAGAAGAAATAAGATCAAATAAAGACCAGATGGGATTAGAGAAATATTGGCATGAAGAATGAAAAAAGTTCATCAACAGGTCTTAGTCTCAATAGTATTTTTCACACAAGTATGTAGGATTTAAAAGTATAAAAGTTATTGCGAATGTTCAGACATTGAATTTCTGTGTGAACATTGTAAAAGTTCAGACATTAAATTTACAGACATAACAAAATTCAGGAATAATTTATAATAACATTTTAATTATACTAATCCAACAATATATAATATTAATTCATAATTATATTTTAAATATAACATTTTATCAAATATGTTGAATTTAGAGCTACATCTATGCATTTTATGCAATACATAAAGTAGTTAAAATGTAAGACTCTTACAAAATCACATTACTGTGATACTGTGTCACAGCTATAAAACATGTACATGGTGAAGTAAATGTATCTTCAAAGTCTTTTCTAATATATAAGAAGTGCAGTGGAAAGTGACGGTCAGTTCTTTACTGGTATAAGTAGGAACAGTTCTAGTGAAATGAAAGGTCCTCTACCTGAACTCTTAGGCCTTGAGACCTATGTTGTGGTTTGTTTTTTTTTTTCCCTATGGGTCTTTACTATGGGTGAAATCAGTAGTAATGCAGAATGACAGAATAATTACTGTTAAAATATCTTTTTTCAAATGGAAATTTGAAATAATGGAAATTATCTAATAAATCATCTATACAGAGAATAAAGTATGTTAAGGCACTTCAGTCAGTAGGAATCCAATTGAGAGTTTAAATCTCCATAAATCTTTTCTTTTTTTCTTTCTTCTTTTTTTTTTTCCCATTTTTCCCTGTTTCTGCAGAAATCTTAACCCCAAGATATATTTTTCTTTCCTTTTCAGCTCTAAAGGAGCTTATGTCTCAAATAATGTCATTGAAGAGAAAAAAGCAGAAGCTCTGCAAAAACCTGCATTAGATAGAAGAAAAGTTGCATAAATTGCTGAGAAACACTAGGTATGGTCATTTCTTCTGATCATCAGCTATTCTAATTTCTGTTCCATAACTGTGACCTGGCTTCATGACTTGTGGGTTTTCCGTCAGCTTCACATCATCACCTGCAATTTATATGATGTAAAACTCCAGGAAAACACAGGGTAGGACAAGCTTAAATTACCCTTGTACAGTCTGAGCTTCATTCTGGCTCATTAATTTTGAAGCACATGTAGTTCTAATACCAAATGGGTAGAGAATGCTTTCAGTTGTAACAATGAGCTGTAATAAAAATATGAAAGATTGTAACTTTAATACTAAATTTCATAAGAATGCGATTTGATTTTTGTGTTTAGTCATTGTTTCTCATATGAGAAACCTAAATACTGCAATATAATCAGTTTCCCATATGAGACATTGTCAGAAGCAGTGAAAAACCCTCTGATATCTTTGAATCTTAACGTTAAGCTTATAACTTCATTTGCTGAAATCCTGTTCCTATCCTGCTACTATCCAATTTTGATAGTGTTCTCGGACTCATGGTTTTGTGAAACCACATTAACCACTTTATTTTATCAGATAAGGATTCTTTCATGTTCCTTGAGCTTACTGTGGTCTAGTTACAAGTGTAAATAAATTTTGGTGCCTCTGAAAACATAACCTATGTACATGATCCTTGGAAAATTATCCTTGGATAATCTTGGTAAATTATAATTATAATTCACTATTGCTTTGACCTTTACTGAATTTAAATATTTTCAGGATTGCATCAGAGATGTTTTACGTAGAAATAAATTCCAGCATACTAATATAACATCAGTACATAACATTGGTAACATTAACATGGCAAAATACAATGTGTTTAGCTACATTACATTTTTGCAACCATTTGAACCAACTGCAGGTCACACTGCCTATAACAATCATTTACATTCCAGGTTCAGCTGTTCGGAGTTATGTATATTTATTGATTTAGGTATATAAAATGTTAAATCAGTGCTCACTCATGTGTCCTACTGACAAAGCAGAGCATTTTATCATAAGTATAACTAGTTAAAATAACTAGTCCTATTCTCTCAATTTCATACTCCTATAATTACAAGTCAGAAAATTAATTCACAAACAAACAAACAAACCCAAAAGCAAGCAAGCAAAAAACACCATACACATTAAATACATTCAAAAGCATATTTCAGGAAGTCATAAAAATCAAGCAACAGTTTTCTTATTCCCTGGACTCCCAGAAATGTAGACCCGGTATTGATGTGGCAGTCTATTCAGCCCAAATTTCTCCTTCTGAGCTCTGTATATCATCCCGTGGTCATCTTTGCATCAGTTTCTTGGTTGAGAGCTTCTTAATGAAATGGTTGGAAGACATTTTTGAAACAATATGTTTTTTCCATTCTCTCTGATCTCTTTTGGTACAAATGTTCAAAAAAAATTCCAGCCAAAGGCAAATACTTGGCGTGGAAAATTTCAGTAAAAAGAATAAAGGTCAGCAAAATTAAAAATAACTGAAAACAGATATGCTGGTTAACTTTAATAATAATAAAAAGCACTGCCATCTCCACATATTGAGAGTTACAATAGTTCCCCTCCGAAAAAAAAGATAATCTCCCATTCAAAAGGTACTTGAGAGTCATAAATGTCCTGTGAAGTAGAATATTCACTATTAATAGTAAAATGCAGTATTTTAAACTAGGCCTGAAATATGAAACAAAAGAGCACAAACATATCTTGTCTTAATAAAATGTGTATTTTAAAAATACTGAAAAGAATAGGACAAAATACCCAAAATGCTAATTAAGCAAACTTATTGAGCTCATACTGTAATGCTTTCCTGAATGGCACAAAGCTCCAACAACGCCAGTGTAAAGATCTGACCTGCTCCTGAACGTCTTGGGATGTAAAATAAGTGTTTGCCTCTGCTATGGCATTAGGCTAAAAGAGCAGTCCTCTTCAAAATACATTATATTGCTCAGGGAGTGACTCTCTGGATTGTCCAATAAGTAAATAAAGTGGACTCATGTCCACTTAATTGGACTAGCTCCTGGGAAGGTAGATAGGTTAAGTCCACACTGGATAGTGTTTGCAGTACAAAGGATCTAAAGTGAGGTTAACTGTGGCATAGCCCACAACCCACCAGGGTGTCTTGATGAACAAAACTGTCGGGTATCAGAAGGTCTGCGTCTAGGGTGTTGCATAAGAATATTGGGTAGCATTTGTGGGAGCAAATGAAATATATATATATAATGAAATATATGAAATAAAAAATTTAAAATATATATTTTCTTGCTTCATTCGGTAATAGACAGAACTTTAAGCAACTAGGCTTTAGTACAGATGTTCCTAACAGTTTCATGTAGATTTCTACTGGAAGTTTTAAGAGTTTCCTTTTGTGACGTGTTACTATACAGACTTCTTTGCAATCACTTGTGAGTTGCTTGTATTTAATTAGGTTATTCAATAGGTACTTCAGCCTGCCAGTTCTACTGTTTTCTTTACTTTGTTTGCTCCGATGACCTTCTTCTGCATATTAAATTTGTGTATTGTTCAAGTGGTTTTTGACTTATGCTTACTGTTTAAAAGTCCAGAGTGAGACATTATTACAATGCTTGATCTTTGCCTCCAGTAGAACGACACATAAAAGCAATTTTTAATTTAAAAGTATAATGCTGCAGCAGAGATGCTTGAGTTTAAGTGCAAGGAAGTTTGCACAGCAGGCTCTTTATCTTAGGACTTCCTTTCCTTTTAACTGCCAAAGGCTAGATGCAATGAAAATTTTGCTAGTTTATGGAGGGACTTAGATGAAACAGATTGAAGGCTCTCAAGAATGTTGAACATGGTGTATAGCATAGAATGACACAATTCAAGGGATCTTTTTTCAGCTTCCATCAATGTTTATTTTAGGAATATGGTCTACAGTAAATTTATTGTAAACATTCTGATTGGGAACACTTACTGCAAGGTATTTAGAAATAAGAGAAATCTTATTTAGAAAAAAAGAAAAGAAAAAATATTTTATTTATTTAAAGAAAATAAAGACAATTTATTTAGAAATAAAAATATTTTTTAAAAAAAATGCTACAGATAGAAGTAAACATGACTTATTTTGCTACAGAGTAAAAGGAGTCTATAATTTTAATTGAGGTGAGCAAACAGGTTTCTGTCCTCCTACAACACTTTTTACAGATATCAGCTTTAACTTTCAGAAGACCTTCTGTATAAAGAGGTTCTAATTTGACCCCAGCAGAGTTTAATTTGTAGGAATATTATTATACTTAGAATGTAATTCTCAGAGATATTCAGTAGAGTTGTTTTAGGCACTGCACATTAAGATATGTAAGGTCTTAAAGCTTAAAGAGAGAAATAAGAAAAATGGTAGGAGAGTGGAAAGAAAAAAATCCTTTATTTGTGTCCAAGCTTTGGGTGATACAGTAACACTGAATTTAAACAAGTGGTAAACACTGAAGAACTAATATATATTTCCCCTTTTCCATTCCAGTGTACTAGTCACTGGTCATAGCACCGCTAGAGGATGACTTTTCCTCTCCTGATATCAAAAAAATTACTCTTACTGTTGTTTATCGACTGTGTGGCTTCTCATTTATCCAGAGCTAGCCACATTCACGATGTCAGCATCATTTCCAAGTGTCAGGAAGAGAGTGACAGAAACACATCACATTTCTTCCAAACCTCACAAAAAGGAAGAAAAATTACATCTTCTGTAAGATGCTGATGTTCAAAACTGTCCTCCTGATAGCAATAATGTGTGTGGTGCAGGAGTATACTTGCAGGAAACAACATCTGCAGTTGATTAAATGCCTCAGCTTCACAAAGACGATTTATTGCTTTGTCTACTTCAGCAACACAGACATTCTCCTTTAAATAGAACAAATGTCAATTCTAGAAATTGTGATGCTCAATCCTTCTGTTATA
This sequence comes from Scolopax minor, assembly GCA_028566535.1. NCBI lineage: Eukaryota > Metazoa > Chordata > Aves > Charadriiformes > Scolopacidae > Scolopax > Scolopax minor. The sequence goes on from JAOXNG010021732.1 coordinate 11,429, forward strand.
AAATAGACAACCGTGACAGGAGATGATTTTTTTCCTTTATTCTTTCTTTCTTTCTTTCTTTCTTTTTTTTTTTTTTGGACAGCAGATTTCAATACTTTACCTCAATATTTCAGATTAGCCTCATTTCAAAACTAAGAAGATATAACTGGACAGAAAAAGTTTAGAGGGACAGATACAATGCATTTTCACCTATTCAGTTTTCCAATCCATTTGAATTTTTGTAACCTTGGAGACAGCCTGAGCTTTTGTTGTGCAGAAAAGGATTTAAATATTATTGAAAAACCATTAGTAACAGTTAGAAAGTCTTTTCAGAGCTATAAAAAGTTGGATGGCTTTATATGGAGAAAATTTTCAGTGCAATGTGGACTTGAATCCAAATTGGGTAATTTTAATCAATAATTTTAATAATAACTACTGTAGAATGTAGGCATATGCTGCACAGACTGTTGTTATCAGAAAAAAAAAAAGAAAAAAAAAGGAAAACAGAAAAAAGATATTTTAGTCATAAAACTGTATAATCTTAGCAAAATACAGGGAATGCATGCCAGGTTTTGGTTTGTTGATTTGGTTGGTTTTCTTTTCCTATATCAAGTTCAAATATCCTTTTCTCATGGTTATTCTTTTTCTGAATGGTATTAGCACTAACATGGGGAATATAAATGATGTTTCCTGTGCTAGGAGGGATGCTTAACAGTGTATATGACATGGCCATGTTTTTTGTAGCTGTAAAAGTTCTGGTTTGAATCTCAATTACAATGGCAGATGTTTTATAGCTACCTTAAAGTGCTTACTTTCCAGAAATGATTTGAATAAATGTACATCTGAGTTAGGAATATACCAGTGGAACAGTAGACTCCCTAATTTGAGAAAAAGCTCTACATCTGAAGGAAAAGTTTATTACTTTTCATTATATCTGTAGTCATCAAAAACTTCCATGTGGCTGACATTACTTGGTATAAAGTAGTCAATGGAATAGAAATATTTATTTTTTAGTGAAGACATATTTCAATACAGAAATATACTTAAGCAACTGGACACAGATAAAGGTAAATAAAATAGTTTTGGTGACAGAAGACACAAAAACTCTCTAGAAGATAAAGCTCAAAGTCTAGTTACGCTAGATATTTTTTCTTGCTTACTCTGTGCTATAAATGCCTCAAGATTCAAATTTGATACTGTAATATTTATTGACACCATAACATCAGGTTGTAAAAAGAACACAGTCATTGTTTTTAGCTTTTATAACTATGTATTGTGGTCTACTGGGACAGTGAAAATTTTGTTTTAATTTATAAAGGAGAAAAGATTCGAGAAAAAAAATCCCGCCCCAAAATCTGTGATTATCATCTTTATATGCTGCACGTAAATGGTCTCAAACATTTCAGGGTACCACAGTGGTGATGACTATTTATGTGTAACTGCTACTTGAAAAAAATTTAACACCAAACACTACAGGAAATGCTCAGAACTAATCTTAGAGGAAAAAAAAATGTTAAAGGAAGAATCATATTTGTCCTTTCATTATATATCGCCTGGATGGTAAATATTCATCTACTACATCAAAATACTCCATTAATCTCCTTACATGTATTATTAAATATTTATTATTAAAATTATTTATTATTAAAGTACTAAGCAATCTATCATGATCACTGCAAGGTAGATGGTGTTAAAAACAAATTATCTAGGCATATGATGTTGATTAGTTTAAAATCCCCCATCCTGGATATACTCAAACCCATGGTTTGTGTGTTAATTCAGTGAAGTCCACTGCAATTTTTTATACAATCTAAAAGGGGTTCATGTCATAGAAGTAAGCCAGATAAGCAAATATTTCACATTAAAGGGGCAAATTTGAGAGAGTTGTAACATACATTAACATTGTAAGATAGAGAGAAGCAGCTTATGCAACTTTTTATAGTTATAATAATTGTATTTATTCACTATCATCCTTTAATGTTGCAGCATGTATCTTCAGAATGAAAGGGGAACCCACAAGACTCATTTGCAGAGTGTCTGTTATTCTTTTTTGCTTCTCAAGAACGTAATTCAGGTTAGAAGTGTGTGGTTATTCTCTGTGCCTGAAAATTTTGTACAAATCATATGAAGAAGAGAAGATAATGCACAAATCTGTATTCCAAGAAGTTGACCTGGCTAATAAGAGAACCAGTTGGACTGTAACAGAGGACTGAATGTTCTTAGAGATGACTTTTAAGCGTCAGATAGTAGTATCCTGGGCTTTGTTTCACCAGTTCCTATATTCATAACATCTCCTGTAAAGTTAAGTCAGACAAAAGTAAAGAAACAGATTCCCTGTGTGTTCTTATATTACTCAGGATGATCTTACATATTCATCTAGCCTGATAAATCTTATTTCTAGCAGCCATGTGAAGCTAGGTCAGCAAAGAATGGGCAAGTAATGAGACTTTCTGATAAAATATCAGACATCGAGGGTATGACTTCAGGGCAGTAATGTGCAAAATTAAAAAAAAAACACCAGCAATGCAGTTAGCTTCTACAAATCATAGCCCTTAAGTAAGTAAAGTGTCACAAATTTCACTTAAAATACATTAAAAATGGTTTCAAACTCTTGCAGTATATAGAAAAGCTCTCAGTTGAATGCTACGGTAAATGTGGATTTACCATTCCTTGCTGGAATAGTTTAACTTTGTGTAACTAATTAAACATTTATAGGAACAGAGAATGCAAAAATAACTCTATGCATAGAGGCTGTGACATTTATGTGAAAGATAAAACCTCAGGATAAGTTCTTTAACTTAGAATGAAGATTTGGATCAGGGCACCCACATGATAAGCAAGTATTCTAAACTTGAGTTACAGGATATACTGCTTTAGAGCTATCTCATTGTAGATTACTCTGAGATGATTTTTTTCTCATTCCAGAAAAAAAAAAAAAAGAAATTTAGGAATTTAACTTTTACATGAAGTGGAATAACTCTTCTCATTTAAATCTTATGCAATATATTAAATTTCCACTACATCATTTCACCACAGTTAAAAAAATATATATATATATTTATAGAGAGAGAGAGGGTTTTTGAGTGTTGACCTGTCTGGTCACATCTCTACTAACACGTCTATTTGGTTATTAGATAATGAGGAATTGTGAAAATAGAAAAAAAGTTCAAGAATAAAAATATACAGCATCCAAAACTGTGTAGAATTCTACTGCTGAAGAAGAGTCTGAAAAAGAATGTTAACGGGCTATATAACTACAATGTTTGGAAGGATACTTCTTTCAGTTGCTGAATGTATTTGAATATAATGATACTTTTCATTTCTCAGAACCAGAAGACTGAGGATGAGTCAGAACAGCAAGCTGTAGATTACATTAAATGTTCCAAAGGAAAAAATAAATGGAAACGGAATTTAGAAAGAGAAGATATAACACCAGGAACAACAGAGTCACTATAGCACCACCAATAAGGATGGAGACACTTCAAAAGATTCTATATTAAGGTTCATTTGTTAACTGTCAACTCCCTCTCTGATGTGTAACATTCCACTGGAAATCTTTTGTGAACAGATTTTGGTTTTATATTTCAGAACTTCCAGTTCTTTCTCAGTAGAGCACAAAGCTGCTGAGATACATGAAAAGAGAGAAAATGCTGTTGAAAAACAGGCCATGTAAATAATTCTCAAATGCAAAAAAAAAAAAAAAAGCCAAACTTGAATTCAGGTTTGACTGAAAATGAGTTGGTTTTTTTTTGTTTTGTTTTGTTTTGTTTTTTAAGTGACTGATTCTCTTTTTATTTTGAAGGAGGAAACTGGAACTGAAGCTGAAAATTCCAGGTCTGTCTAACTTGCAGTATAGAGTAGATATCCATGTGAACTGAAACAGCATGGATATTAACAGTAACAAACCTGCAACAACACACAGGCTTCATCAAATTTCTTCACAGTAACACATGTGGAATTCCAGTGCCTGAGATAAATTATTGATACCTTCATGTGTCTCTGCACAACCTCTCATGTTTCAAAACAGTATATTTCAGGGTTACAAGTGCTTTGACAATATTCTTTAGTTTAGGATTAGATATATGTGCCAGTTCTGCCTTTTCTAAATCAGTTTGTCTACCGCAAATAAAAAGATATTGGAAAATGGAATCAAGGTCACATCACAGAAAAGGAAGATTTTTTTCATCATAGTAGCCAAGGGTTTCTGTTCTCTGAATGTCTGAGCTTAAAAGATTTATAAGGAAAAGACTTGTGGGTACAAGATGCACATCAACACAAATATTCAGCTCTAATTTGTTGGTCTGACTAACATACTGCTATATTTTGCAGAATGATGTGAGTTTTATCACAAGCTTTCTAAACCAAAGTAGCACTGTATTACAAAGTGCCAGAATTTCCAGGTGAGTTTTTTTGAGAAAAGATACAATAGTTAATTAATTCTATAAGTGTAGAATTATAGAATTAATTCTATAATTTGTAGCATTTGCAATGGTCCTAGCTGAGACTGAGGTTCTCTTTTGCAAAGACTTTGTAAAAAGCAGTGGAAAACAAGATCTGCTTGAAAGAATTTATATTCTTATTTCAAACAAAAGTTGTGAAGACGTGCAAAGAGATAGACTGATTTTCTTCTTGTCATAGCCAAGCTTTTAGAAGAAAGGATTTTGGAGATCATTCACAGTACTCCAGCATCTGGTGACAATACAATACCATCAGGAGAGAACTTAACCTTATTTGTGTATTTAGATGTATTCCACAGACTGTCATTCAGAACAGTTTTTTCTCAGAGAGATTATGAAAAAAACAGATCTCCAGAGACCCCAAAAGGTTTTTCCTGTCAAGATGAGTCTGGAACCTGTTGTTTCTTCAAGTTATTTTTACCGTCGTTGGTCAAATGCACTTAACAATTGCAGAAGACCGACAAGCCAATGAGTAGGAGGAGACCCATTTAGAGGGTAAAGGGATCTGAGATCCTGGCTGGATGTTAGGTGCATATTCAAGTGTCCTTAGAATATGGGTGTACTTGGGAATCTAGACAGTGAGGGCATGCATGTTTTCACTGGTGAACATCAATCACAATCAGAGAGAGGAAACATGTCTTGGTTATTTGTACTTATATTTTATGAGAGTCCCAGTTTATATGTTATATGTTGGTGTTGTTAAAGGCAGTGCCTTGAACCTGAAATGGGAACGCAGCAACTGCATCCATCAGCCTGTGATGGAGACCCCTGGGTCATGATGTCTTACACTGTGCTACTCTGGTCTGTAGAGAGTATTAATAAGATGCGAGTAGTAGTGTACTGCTAAAAACGTTGTATGGTTACATTTTAATTAAAACTTTTGGTTTTAACACATACAATTCAATCACAAAATACCATTGTTTCTAGAAGATGCTAATTTTATAGAAAATTTTGTGACTTATTCCAATTTGTGAGTATTTTTTTTAAACTCCAGTTTGCTTGCCCTCCTTGTAAAATTCTGCATTTTGATGGAAACAATTTTTTCCTGTATAATTTAATGCATTCTTTAGATATATTCAACGATTATGTGTAATTTAGATAAAAAACGAATTGATTTCAGATTAGCAAATAATTTAATAACTTTGTTGGCTTATTTTCTTCTTCTAAGATCTTATTTAGGCAATCTGAAAATCATTCTTTCAATGTATTTTTTTTCTCTTTAGGAGGATCCATTCGTTTTGTTTATTTTTATTTCTACTTTGGTAGTATCTTGAAAGTAATATCTTTAGTAGGATCTTAAAGAATAAATTGGATTTTTCCTATCATTCTGACTTCCTATCATTTCCTATCATTCCTATACCTAACATAACCTATAAGGTATTCTTCAATTTGCAAATAAATTAAAAGGCAAGTAAGCTAAACAACAACAACAAATAATCAGAAAAAATCTCAACCTGTTTCTCAGAATAGAAAATTATTCACAGAAATTTTAGTTTTTTCTTTATGAATTATCTATAGAATTACATTTACATTTCTTGAGTGGATAGCTTACTGAAATGGTATTCATT
>JAOXNG010035741.1:0-16949 GCA_028566535.1 Scolopax minor
TTCATGCATTCTCAAAATGCTGAGTCCATGTTTGTTTTTATCCTTTTTGAATCTTTGCATCTACATGAAAGAAAAGGGTGGGCTGAGTCCCAGTTCATCCAGCAGCTGAGGCTGGTGCCATGTATGCACACACACCTCCTCTTGGTGCTTAGGAACAGTTTGCTCACAGGAGGACCTGACCTTTCCCAGTCCTCTGTGTTGTGCTTCTTGGACCTTTGCTTTTTGCTGTTAATTGGGCTGATGGAAGAAAGGTTTGAAAAGGAGATCTGAAGGAAGAGCGAGTCTCTGGTCCTGTTCTGGAGCAAGCCAGGTACCTTCTGTGGGACAGACCATACAGGCAGATCCTGTACAGGCCTGGCCTGGAATGACAGCGATGGCCCTGGTGTTCTTTGAGCAAAAAACACCGGAGAGCTGATGCTTCTCTGGTCCTTGTAGTTAGTTGCATCCTCTGCCCATCTCGTGCAGTGTTTCATCCGTGCTGGGGGAACCCCTCTGCATTCAGGGGGTAGCCTGCAGGTGTCCCTTCCAGCCTAAGTTATTCTCTGATTCTACGTGACTCAGGCTGGGGAAATAATTTATAAAAACCTTGACTTTCCTGTCCGAAGCAGCACGCAAGCAAAGGCCAGCAGCAACTGTGACTGCTGTTGTCTCTGTAAGATACCAGGCTCTTTTCAGCCTTTCCCACTTGTTAAAGTGGTGGGACTTGGATGATGCTCACAATCCAGTCTGTGTTCCAAGCTGTAAAATGTCTTCTAATTTTATTTGTACTCGTTTGTATATCAGGCTGTAATTATGATACAGAACACATCCATTATCCTGTTGGAGAGAGATGCAAAGTATGGCTCAATGTAATGAATTAATAGATTTCCCTAACTTGGTGTCATCTCAAACTTAGTGAGGGTGCACTCAATCCAGATCATTGATAAAGATGTTAAAGAGAAACGGCCCCAATACTGAGCCCTGGGGGGCATCACTTGTGACCAGCCACCAACTGAATTTAGCTCCATCCACCACCATTCTCTGGGCCCACCCCTCCATCCATTTTTCTACCCAATAGAGAGTACTCCCATCCCATCCAAGCCATGGGCAGCCACTTTCTCCAGGACACTGTGGGAGACTGTATCAAAGACTTTACTAAAGTCCAGGTAAACAACATCCACAGCCTTTCCTTTATCCACCAAGTTGGTCACTTTGTCATAGAAGGAGATCAGATTTTTCAAGCAGGACCTGCCCCTTGTGAACCCATGCTGTCTTGGCTTGATCACCTGCACCTGTCTGATCCTTCATGCACCCTATAATGGCACTCAGGATGATCTGTTCCATTACCTTCCCAGGCACCAGGGTCAGACTGACAGTCCCATAATTCCCTAGATCACCCTTCTGACCCTTCTTGTGGATGGGCATCATATTTGCTAGATGCCAGTCAGCTGGGACCTCCTCAGTTTGCCAGGTAAATGATGGAAAGTAGCTCAGTGAGAACTTTTTCCAGCTCCCTCAATACCCTCGGGTGGATCCTATCTGGTCCCATAGACTTCTTTATATCCAGGTGTTGGAACAGGTCCCTCTCCACCTCCTTTTGGATGACAGGGGCTTCATTCTGTTCTGACACCTATCTATCTGCCAGCTCAGAGGTCTGGTACTCAGAGAACAACCAACAATACTATCAAAGACTGAGGCAAAGAAGGAACTAAATACCTCAGCCTTCTCCTCATTCTTTGTCACATCCAACAGAGATGGAGATTCTCTGGAGTCCTCCTTTTGTTACTAATACATTTATCGAAATTCTTTTCATTATTTTAATATCCAAGGCCAGGTTAAGTTCTGGTTGGGCTTTGGTCTTTCTAATCTTTTCCCTGCCTTACAACACCTTTCTTCTTATAGGTTTTATGAGTTGATAGTATTCTGTACAATATAGTATAATATTTTATATTATACAAGTAATAATCAAGTAACATGTGCAGATAGTAGTAATTGAACTGAAAAAATCATGAGTCAGTACTGGACAAGGGCTGTCTAACATCATTATTGGTGACATCTTTATTGGTGGGATTGAGTGAAACCTCAGCAAGTTTGCAGATGACACCAAGCTGTGTGGTGCAGTTGAAACACTGGAGGGAAAGGAAGCCATACAAAGGGACTTGGACAGGCTTAAGAGGTGGTCTGGTATGAAGTTCAACAAAGCAAAATGCAAGGTTCTGCACATGGGTGGGGGCAATCCCAAGCACAAATATAGGATGGAGGGAGATTGGATTGAGAGTTGCCCTCAGGAGAAGGATTTTGATGTGTTGGTGGATGTGAACGAGATGATTATGATTCTATGAATTTTCATCCTTTGAATTACAGAACAAAGGAAATCTCATTTAGGCATCAACTCTGAGAATATTCAGCCATATTATTCAAATAAAGTTTGTGGTAGAATGAACTACTTACTAATAATCTCTTCACTTCCTTTACATCTGGATGTTGTGAATTACCATAATTTCTACCCAAAATCATTCTACCTACTGCAAACCCTACTCCTTGGTCAGATGTAGAATATCTGTTCTTTATATATTTAAGGACAAAGGTCTGCATTGTTTCTGCTTCTGTTGAAACTGATATCTGGGTCATCACATTTCCAACTTCCTCCATAATCCTGGCTAGTCTGAATAGTAAATAAAGGATAACCTTAGTAACAGCTGATGTCTAATCCTGTGAGCTGTACTAAGAAGTCTACTTTTTCTTGAAGGTATATGGATACTGTTTCAGCATGCCTAAGAACATCATAATGACTGATAAATGACTTGATGACCTTGTAATTACTTAGTAATGTTGTGAAAGGAGTTCTTTTTCTTCCTTGTTATGAAATAAGAAAGCAAACTCAGCTTTCGAAGTCAAAGTATAGCACGGTTAGGATGACTGCTAAGAACGTTTGCCATACCTGTGATTATATGTGAACATATGTGTACCTAACTGAAACAAACCTGTATTTAGAATTTGGATGAAGATGGGATCAAATAAGTGAGACAGTCTGTTGGAGATGGCATAGTAAAGTGTGGATGCAAAATTCAGTGCTCTTTTATGGGCAGCTAAGCATTTCTTGTGCCATGCCCCAGTTAGTACAGCTGACATAATGCCAAAAACTTTTTACTTTTCTTTATGCTGTCCCCTCCAACCCTGACTGCTGAGATTCTTTTTGAGTGCTGTGTCTTTGAAGAGATCCAACAGCAAAATCTATGAAGATGTTTTATGATATTCAGTCACTGCAAATACATGACTATACAGTAACTATAATTTAGTTAATCTGAGTAACATTTTTCCTGATTTGCAATGAACAGAGGCTGCAAGAAAGAGCAAAGCATAACTTCACCATGTTTTTAGAAGAATATGAAAAAAAACCATAGATACTCATGAAGACCTGAACTGGGAAACAGGATTCTTTTGAGATATGAAACAAGCAAATAGCTTCTCAGTGTCTGAGGTTCAGGCTCGGTTGAAGTTTGACAATCATGGGCAGTTAAGGTCTGGAGAGATGAGGATCAGTTTTCCTCTGTTCCCTCCTGCTTTCTATTTGTGCTGTCCCTGTGTCACTTTCACTTTTCAAGTGTGAATTTAGTGCTCCACCATACTGCACATTATGAGATGTCTTAAACCATGCTTTACATCTTTATTATTATTATTTGACCTGACATACTCTTTTTATCTTATTTGCTTCTGGCTCACCAGAGATCTATGACATAAAATACTTTAAGTCCTTGAGTTATTTTGCTGTGGTGGCTTCTCCACATCCATTCTGTTTCCTATGCTCTCTGACCTCCCTGTCTCTGCATCTTCCAGCCTATTGACTGCGCCTGATATTTGGGAATACTGTACATCACTATTTTCCTTTTATTGTCTTTCTTTTTCATTTGTATCTCATTTGGTTGCTTTTTAACATTTATTTAACATTTAACATTTAAAATTAAAATTTAACATTTTCCTCCTACTACAAATGTTATTATGCTACTGTACCTTGTCATATTTCCTACACTTTTTTCAGTGATTTAATTTACATTTTTTGCAAAACGTTGTAGGATAATGCTTACCTGCTTTAATTTTAGCTTCAGAGATTATTGAACAGTAATTTAGGCCTGTCATTTTTTGAGTGGTGACAATGTTTGTGGTGTTCTCTTTAGTCTCCATCTTAGGCTGTTTTTAAACCCCACTACTTGGTTTGATGCTGTATTGCCAGATGGGAACAAATCACAGTTACTTTCATTTTTGTCATCAACTCCTGGCCAGCCTTTATGGTGCATTTTTCTGTTTCCACTGCTTGACAACTATTCTAAGAAAAGAATGTTTTGCAATTCAGGACATGTATTTTACTAAAGCTTTTGAATATTTGAAATTACATCATTCTGAGTTTACTAAAATAAGATAGCATCATAAATTACACTCATGTTGACCATAAAAAGGTTAAAATCTGATCTTGAAAAAAAATTAGAAACTGTATCTTATATATACATGTGTTATCAAAGTTGCTATAACTAACATATTCTATATGTAATAAAAATACTAAAATTCTATGTGTCTTTGATTGAGTTGTCACCAGTGTGGCTATACTTGTATTTCTGCCTTTGTGTTGTCATGCAGTGGAAACTCCTGCACTGCTCTGCGAGTCCGTATTACAGAGAAGCAGTGCTCACCATCTTCAACATGGATACTATCCAGGTCCTGTTTATTAAATAGAGACTTCTTATTAATTGGATTCTGAGAGCATTTTCTAGATTTGAGGATTTAAACAGAATCATGCTGAACATCTGGATCCCTGTAGAACTAGCAGTTTGGTTACCAGCTGTTACTTCTGATATGCCAGAGATGAGAAATTTCTTGGAAATACCAAGAAGAACAGTTTTCACATGCACAAAAATGGTGGCTGTGACTAGCTGCTGAGAGAGCATAACTAAACCTAACCCTCCTGTAAAATCCCTTCCCAGCCAGGGAATCAGGGGCTGTGTCTGACCCTGATTGCCTTCATGGGCCTGACCTTGATCTCTACCCATGGGCTGACAACCCTGCTTGGCTTTAGCCTGTTGCTCAGTAAGTGTCTGATGCCCAGGACTGGTGCTGTCCTGGTGATCCCCAGCTGCCCTGCTCCTGGCTGGGGTTGTGGGATGGGTCTTGTCAGGCCCTGACATGCTTCCCTGGGCAGCCCTCTCTGCCCCCAGACCCCAGGGAGCAGCTGGCACTCTGGCACTCTGGCACGTCAAATTTGTTAAAGCTCATTTAGCCTGACTCTGGAAATGCAGTCTTAGTGTAAGTGATGAGTGTTCAAATCTAGGTTGCTTGACAAATTTTTTTTGAGGCCAGAATGCATTAGGTAGAAAAGACAGCATGCTACAGTTTTGAAAGTAGAAGGGGACTGAAAAAAACCCTCAGGAGGGAAAAGTATATTATGTTGATGGGCAAAAAACTTAATTTGGATTTTGGGGTCACTAACCATATGGAAGGAACAGGTCTGAAAATATGCAGGACTGAAAATATTCTTTGCATTGCGGTGGGGTTGGCAAAACACTGCAGGAGATCCTAATTGTGTCAGACTCAGTCTCATGTGCAAGGTGATGAGCCACAGTTTCACAATCTCCATTAAAAAGAACGATCTCAGAAATTTAAACCATAAGCAAAATTGGGAAGGCATGACACTGTACTGCTTTTTTGTCCTGACAAACCTTGTAAAAAATTTTATGCAGTTTTGTAAAGGTCTAGTGCTAATGTTTTCTCATTCATTAACTAAATCACAGATTATAAGTGCTTTTAGACATTCTCTCTGCATTAATGTTGCTCTTTGACTGGTCTCCAATGTGTCACTTTCTAAGACTAGACTTTCCTTTGAGTTATAATATTTCATTAATAGAGAATTTGAAATTAACCTCTTTACATCTTCAAAAGCTTTTTCTTGTACTTCTGTCCATTCCCAGATGATGGCTTTTAGTTAGTTGACCCAGAGGCTCAAAGTTTTTTGACAAGTGATTAAGAAAGTCCAGCACATCCTAAATATGTGTTTCTTTGACCAACACATATTTATGGGACTGAGCATCTTGAAGATTTTTTTCAGATCATAGTTTAGTCCTTCTTTTGTCAGCTTTCCTGAGCTACTCACTTTCTAAGCTCAGGCAGAATTTGCTTAGTTTTAAGTGTCAACAACTTTGATCTCAAAATAGTGATGTCAAAGTTAGGGCTACTGTAGGAATAAGACAAGAATAGTATCCTAGGAAACCTCCTGGTGGAAGAACATTCATACAGGTAGTGCTAGTCCTGTGAAAACTAGATGTTTTTAAGTAATCTACAGTAATAACATCATGAAAAATGAACTCTCTAATATTTTTTATACTACTTTATTTTATTATATGTGTTTATGGTGGATAGGTGGTAAAGTGATGGCACTAAATTAACATGCCCCTGGTACAAAATACATATTTAGCTCTGTTGAAAATAATTTAAATAACAGGGGTTAATGTCCCCAGTGTAGAAATGTTTTTGGAAGTTGAACGATATTGCTGATCTTAATAGTCACAGTAATTTTTGTAGGTAACATTTAAAAATTGCAAGAAAAATTAAAAAATAGTGCAGCAAGCTTTAGTTTTGCTGGCCTGTTTCTCAACTGAAATTCATAGGCACTTGGATTTGAAATAGAAGTACACATCATGCACTTGAGAGATATACAAGATATAAATTTTACTACATGTTGTTTATTTCATGCCAGATTGGGCTCTACAGAGTTCTACCTATAGATCATTTAAAATTGTCGTGATGCATACTGCAGCATACATTTCTCCCATTGCAGAGAAAGAACTTCACACATATTTACAACAAATCCAACAAAAGCATGATGACTTTGAGGCATAAAATCTGAGACAATAATGTACCTACCAGAGAAAAATGTGTGTCATGGCTTAAGTAGGTAAAGGCTGATGATAGTAAGAAATTATTTAATGGCTAATACCCATAGCTCAGAGTACCTACACTTCCAGAAAAGAGAGCTTACTCTTCTGTATTTCCAGTATAACAATTTCCCTGCAATTTAATGGAGAAGATTTTATCTTGATTGATTCACAGGCAATTAAATGAATCCTTATTTTTCTGTCAAAAATCTCTGCGATTAGCTTTTTTGCGTATACATTAAATATTTGGAGAAAAGCTCAAAAGAATATAAAGGCTGCAGCCATGTTATAACCCTTCTTACTTGGGAAGAAATAATTGGTTTTATAGCCAATGCACCTTTTTTTTTTTTTTATAAGTAGCCTCTAAAATCACAATTCTTTGAACAGAAGATAAAGGAAAAAGATAGAATATAGATAATTATCTAATTACTTATGTAAAACTGTTTGTCAAGCTGGTTTGCAACAGGAGGTGTTAGTCTATGCTGATTTCAGCAAGAAAGGCACTCAGATTCTAAGAAGTAAGATGTAAAATGCTATTATTTATTAATGCTAACTCTATAAAGAATGTGAGAATGGTATAGATAATCTTGTATTTCTTTAGATGTCGGGGCCCCCAAGTTGTGCAGCATCAAATGAGCCTCTGAGCTACATGCAGCATTGGATTTTGGTCATTAGATCTCTTACAGGTTTTCCTTATAAGAAAACAAATCTTTTAATCATTTCTCTACTATCCAACAGAGAGGATGTCCACATGATAGCTACTACATTTTCAGATAAAGGCAAGGACATGCAGGTGATATAATTGCCAGTTATGGCTGTGACTTCTGTTTTAAATGAAGAGTATATTATGTGGTATCTGTAGTCCGTACTTTTTCATTTGAGGTGGTGTGCATTTGTATTTCTCTTCTTCATTGTTTTGTTTTACTTCTCAGTTCAGATAGACCTGCAGTAGGGATTGTGCAATATTTTGAACTATGTCCATAACTGAAATTCAAAAAATTACATAGATGCTGCCTGCTCCAGTGTTTTCCTAACCTTCCTTTTTAATGTGTAGATTTTTGACAACTGACACTGTGTCTTGATAGAATTGGATGGCTCAGAATATAGTTTATATTAAATCCAGTCAGGATTTAGGAACTGTACCTAACTCTTCTGATAGATTATAAGGTTTTCTAGGATCTAGGATCATGTCAAAGCACACCATCAGGACTATATCTATCTTCTGCAAAATACAGTGATGATCCTACTTTCTTTTAAAAGTGTAAAGAAGGCCTTCTTTTTTGATGTGACACCTGACTTATTATAGTACCCAGTCTTAAAATCTGCAAACCAATATATACAGCATTGCCATTGTTAGTAACACACCACAGATTTTTGCACTGACTTTTTTTCTTTGGTAATCTGAAGTTGCAAGATCATGCTTATGGTTGCACAATCTGTACAGAATATAGTAAAACTGTTCAGAACATTGTCCAGCTATTCACTACTTGTAGTTGAATACAACATCACTTTAAATCAGAACAGCTTGCTTTACTATATACAGTTTTCCCTAAACTAGGAATTTAAAATTTACTCACTCATAACTACATGTTTGTTTTTTTTATTTTTCTGAGGATTAGGACACTGGATAAATATTTGTTGAAATATTACAAATTTGTGTTCCTATTTTATTGTTTTTTTTTTCCTTGTATCATTAAGGAAAAGTATTTTGAGAGCAAGAAACTGAAGAGGATTTACCAATCTTAGTATGCAAAGACAAGAAGGCGATTAATAGTTGTCTGTTTTTCAGAACAAGGCAAAATTCAAGTAAAGCTATTAATTTTCAACAACCAACAGAGGAAGTGAAACTTCAAATGTTTATAAATAGCATGGACCGTTAAAGAAATGACAAGAAATTACAAGTCAAATTTAAATACTTTATTTGGCAGACCTTTTGCAAAGCTTTTTTCAGTGTGATAAATTCTTTCTGAGTACCCTGTGTCTCAGGTTACATTCTTCTGAAAGAAATCTGTGTGACAAAGGATTTAAATTTTTTAACCCTCTGGTTTTTCAACACCTGCAGGAGTATCCTGCAGGTTCTATCTTTCTCAACTAAAAATTATTTTCCCTTCTTTTTTTTTTTTTTTTTTTTTTTTTTTAAGAATCTCTTGCCATTGCTCTTTCACCTCTTTAGTGGATCTAATGCTGTCTTTGACAGTCCTTAAAGTCACTGACTCAGCAATGGATTCATTTACTCTTTCCCTCCTATCTTTACACTAACATTTTTTCATTTAAGCTGGACCCCATATATGCATTACAGCATAACTTCAATGCACTGAATCTTGCATTTTAAAACAATATCTTTACATTCTTTGTTAAGTTTTGAAAGCTTCTGATTGAGATTTCTGAGATATAATTATCAATGATTCTAGGTTGAAGCCAAATATGACTGTAACCAGCTGCTCTGGCTTGGTGATGAATGAAACTGTAACACCCATATACCTGTGTATTACCTGCTATTATTCAAAGCATTTCCAGGTATCCTGGAGAAGACTGTTATTGAAGTGTATCATGCGACTGAAAACCACTGTTGCCCTGATAATTCAAAAACAGAGTGAATTAACCTGTTAGTTATCAGGCCAAATATTTTTGTCCTTATTAAATATAGAATAGAGACACATACAATGACTGAAGAACTGCACAGAGACTCAGTGCTCTTCAGTGCTATCACTGCATCACCAAGAGAAAACACTGGGCTTGTCCCCTGCAGTGAAAAAGTAGAGAAAAAGAATTGATCAAAAAAACACCAAAGAGAAAAGTGAAACCTGAGAGACCTGAGAACCATCTGTGGTGAAAACACTGCTACACCTAACTTTCTACAAAATAGGTTAGGGTTGAATTAGTTGTCAACATTACAGGGTGTGAGGTAAAACACAGTAAAACAGAAAAATAGAAAGGTAATTGTCTAAATTTTTCTGATTTTAGGTTCTAATGCAAATAGCTACAGTTTTGAAGTCTTAGACATTAGGACATATTTTTGTCTGAAACATTACTCAATAAAGCAAGAGAGCTATATGAACAGGCTTTAGATTCCATATCATTTCATATCAGCTACAGCTGTATGTAGAGTGAACACTGGATGTCAGTTTGCTTAGACACCAACTTCTCATTCACTCACAACAATACTATAGGGAATATAAAACCAGCATTTAAAATGTCACCTTCACAGACACCAAAGACAAAGAGGTATACTGCACACATCTTCTATATGATCAATAGCATTGTCATAACATTCTTTAAATATCGCTTTTCAAAGTACAAGACTTCTTTCCTAAGCCTGTTCTGCATGCACCATTGCTTATATCAACATAGCTACAAAACATCTTAAAGGCAATTTCAGAATTGACAGGATTATTACTTTTTTTTCCCCTCTATTTGGCCTTTCTGCCTAACACCACTCAATGCACAAGACTAGTAGTTTGCTTCAGAATCCTGTTACTGATAATACTGTGGGAGCAGCTGTTCTTAGAGAATTTTCTCTAAAGCATGATGAGAAAAACATGAAGGAGAATTGGGAGGACAAAACGTGGATACATAAGAGATTATCTCAGCATGTGGGAGAAAACCAAAATGGTTAAAATAGCTAAATAACAGCCTGTCACAAAATTAACATCAATGGTCCCTGAGCAGTCCTAGTGTTGAGATGAAAAGGAATGGTTGTGGCTCAAAACTGAATATATGTTTATATATTTATATTTTAAAAGTTATCTGTGTATTTATAAGATGATATATAACTAGAGTCATAAGCCAAATGACTCTAGTCAAATAACCAAATTGACTCTGGTCAATAACGAAATTTATGATTTTATATCTATAATTAGTGTACAAGACCTTGGCTTATTTATTGTAATGTAAATTATGTTCATATTTAGCAAATATTGACATACCTTTCTTTCTGTGTGAAACATCTCACTTGGCTTTGGCTATCCTTAGATGTTTTTAAATTAGTCGTATATTAGGAAAGCAAAGAATCATATCTTAGAAACTTCTACAAAGATTAAGGATCACTTAACAATCTAGATTTATTTTCCCACTGGGAAGTGGGAAGATAAGACATTATCAATGTGCTAATGAAGCATTAAAAATCATATTCAAATTCTGTATAATCCACTTCATTGCATGCTAGTTGTATTTGAGGACTGTAGGAGGATCAGCTGCATATCTGTACTCCTGATCCAGTTACAATGATAGTCAACAGTAATACTTTCACTGAATTTAAAAGGATAGAACTGAATTTCCTTGTGACAACTAGTTATCAGAGAAACAAAATAATGTGTGTCTGTGACTCCCGCAGTTTTCTCACTAGTGTCTCTAATTGAGCAGAGGAGCATACAGAACTTCTTGCAGTATAGAATTCTTTCTTAACTCAGAACAGAATGATGACAGTTCTAAACTGTTCTATTTCTCTGCTACATTAGGATGCTTGAGAAATGTCTTTGTTTTCTAGTGTAGGCATATCTTTAACAACATCTTCTCTGCCAAATAGTTTAGCATCTTGGCTGGAGGCTTCTGACAGGCTACTTTGGATAAATTTTCATTATTATTGTCTCAGAAAGTTTTTTGTCTTGAAGTTTTCTCATAAGCTGACAGAAGTTACACAACATGTATGTATTTCATGCTCTTATTTTTATTCCATAAGAAAAGTCACTCTGGTCAATGACAGCAAAACCTCGTATTATTATTATTTTGAAATAAGAAGCACAGAAGATAACACTGATGTCTGAGGACTGCGGAGGCACTTCTTCAGTGAAGTGTGAATACATCAATTTGCGAAAAAGGGTGGTAGTCCCAGGAAACATGGACATGACTACTCAGCCCCTCCTAGCCTGGAGGCAGACACTACTTCCTGGATTGGTTGCGTGGGGAGGGGTGGAGTGGGTGTGGACTGGGGAGACCATTAATACTTTAACTTTTGTAACAGAATCTGCTCAATGAATAAGAGATGAACCCTGTACTGGTGAGTCCCTTACCTCAGTTTTCTTCTCTCTGTCAGCTTACTTACCACTATAACTGTTCATTCTGTGAACTATGTATCAGACAAAGTGATGAAAGGAAGACTGGTTTTGCTTTTATAATGTTATTCAGCAACCCAAATCCTGCTTTACAGGCACTTTTAATGATGATGTATATGATATATAATCTTACAGATTATGTGTGAATGGATTCTGCAGTTAGGTTCCTCAGTTTTTGACACTCTTATTTGAATCCATCTTCTCAGACCTCCTCAGGAGTCTTCCATTTTCTCATTTTATTTTAGGCTCGGAATTCTCAACCACTTAAATGATATCAAACTTACCAGGAAAGAACCT
This sequence comes from Scolopax minor, assembly GCA_028566535.1. Lineage (NCBI taxonomy): Eukaryota > Metazoa > Chordata > Aves > Charadriiformes > Scolopacidae > Scolopax > Scolopax minor. The sequence continues at coordinate 12,248 of JAOXNG010035741.1, forward strand.
GTCTAGACATCTGATAGCATCTTACATTTTATGCCAGTGGATCACAAAATGCTTTATAAACAAATAGAATACTAACAATTTAATACCATACAGGAATCACTTAACTCAGCATCCACATACAGCACTCTGAGGTAAAACAAACCATTTAGAATAAGGGATGTAAAATACCATCTAGGAATTACTTTGGGATGATTTAATGTAAGTATGCACACTTTTCTGATAGGATATAATTTATTACAGCATTTGTGCCTATATAAGTAGGAATAATATCATTAACCAGCTTGATGCTTTGTCCTAAACACAGATCAGATAATTGTATCATCAGGATTTTTGCATGGTTCATTTGAAATAAGATACTACTACCAGCCCTTTACCTCCTCATACCATGCATGCAATATTTTGGGGAGTGGTGATTTTTTTGCACATCTCCTATACCTGTTTGAAACCAAAGTATAAATGTTGCTGGTCCAATAGATATAGAAAAGATTAATCCAAGGGAAATGTGTCTACAAATTATCTCACTCCCAAAGATGCATCTTCCACTTCTCCCACCCCCCATTTAGTATAATTTGTCTGAAAGCCATGAAATTGTGCATTTATTGTGAATTTTTCATTTATTGATGATAGAAAGAAAGAGATAAAGGTATAATTAAAGTCCTTCTGGTCCTAAAAGCAAAAGAGGATGAAGAAAAGAAGCACCTACATTAAGGAGTACTACTTCAATAAATACTGGACCTGTTTATCTTAGAAGTTATTTAATTTGAGTGCACCTTAGAAGTAGACAGAATTATTCCCCACCTAATAATCTGCATATCTAGATTAATTTTCAAAGGAATTTAACTGCACGCTCAGAGTAGGAGCCACAGTGCACTCAAGTGCACACCTCAGAGGGATGATCAAGACAGCAGGACAACAGGATATATAGAGAGTATACTTTCATAGAATCATCTGGGCTGGAAGGGACCTTCAAAGGTCATCTAGTCCAATCTCCCTGCAGTCAGCAGGGACACCCCCAACTACACCAGGTTGCCCAGGGCCTCGTCAAGCATCATCTTGAATGTCTCCAGGGAAGGGGCCTCAACCATCTCCCTGGGCAACCTGTTCCAGTGTTCCGCCACCCTCATTGTAAAGAACTTAGTCCTAATATCCAATCAAATCTGCTTTGCTTCAGTTTAAACCCAATGCCCCTCGTGCTGTCACTGCAGGCCTTTGTAAACAGACTCTCCCCAGCCTTCCTGTAGGCCCCCCTCAGGTACTGGAAGGTGGCAATTAGGTCTCCCCTGAGTCTCCTCTTCTCCAGGCTGAAAACTTTCTCTGCATTTGGGCTGTAGTCCAAATGCCCGTTGTGGAAGCAGAGCTGCAGGATATTCCTCTGTCTTGTAATTTAGCTGTGATTAATTACAGAGTCAGATAAATGATGTTCCTGTCAAGATGATTGTTAAAATTTCCTATTTGACGTGAAAACTATAAGAAGAAATAAGTTCTTGCCTTTAAAGTTCTATATGCATTTTTAATAACCCTAAATTCCCAACAATTGAAGGTACCATTTTTAATGATTGAAAATGCTGTGTCTTTTCATAGAACACAGAACATTTTTTTCCCACAATCTTGGCTACAGCTATGTATCCCCTTTCTGTACCAAATTCAGACAAAGAGTTGTTATCAGAGAACTTGAAAAAATACAAAGACATTTTGTTCAAAATTAGTGAACAGAAGCCAGAAAGGAGAACTTTGGGAAAAAATTGACATTATTGAAATTTTGTTGCTGCAGAAATCAAGGCTGACTGTGGGTTATTTGGCTTGTTTTCCACTCTGAAATCAATCATATGGGAATAGAGTATTTATGTGACTTTTCTCCAGTTTATGAGAACTAGCTTATTATTTCAAAGCTAAAAACTAAATTCCATTGGGTTGAAGAAATATTCTGTGAATACTGGATTTGGGAACTTAATTACCTTGTAGTGTTTGAAAGAAACAATGTTTTAATTTTTAAGTCATTTAGTATTGGAAAAAAATCAACAAAATGACATGTAAAGAGTTTTTTTTTTCTTATTTGCTTCCAAATAGCATATGTGGATTATTTTTTGGGTCCTCTGAAAAAGTCAAGTGTTTTTGCAGCTGGTGCACTTGAAGCAATTAAGTGACAAGAATTCATCTTATCAAAAGGAAAATGAGGACGATCACAAGAATAAAAAGTTAATTTTAAATGTCATCCTTCATACAGTCAAATACTAATGTTTTGTAGTGCAGAACCACTACAGTTTGAAAGAAGTGCATTGGAATATGATTCCATCAGTTTAAAATTTTTAACTCGGTTTAAAGAACTATTTCTGCTTTAAATATCTTTTTTTTTAATGCAATAGCAGAATATTATATATTTTGCGAACATGCTACGTATGTTTTACTCTGTGCACAAACAAGTAACAACACTATTAAATCAATTCCTATGATTTATAAGAAAGGAAATATTCTTATGTCGTAGTGTACATGACAAAAGGTTTAATCATGAGTTATTTTTACCAGAGAGTTCAGCAATTGCACAAGAAGCGAAAAACACTTATTGAGCAACAAGAAGTGGAATCCATCACTGAAAGATCAAAATGGAATTAGGTTTACCACCAAGGGGGTATATTAACATCATATGAAGAGTTAAGAATTTTTTCTTTAAGGTTCTCCAATAATTACGTTTGTATAACAAATTAAAATAAAAATATGTAAAATAATAACTACTTGACATTAATTTTCATATTTTCTTTCCAAAAAGTTTTTGTAGGGGAGATTTTTGTCTCTTATTCACCACAGCTTTTGAGCAGAGAAGATTTTCAAAGTGTTGTATTAAGTTGATATGAGAAATATATAGCCAGAATGTGATGCATAGAGAAAATGACATTTTTACTAGTCCAGATATACAAATACATAGAGTTACACTATGTTTTCCAGAAATCATTGTATTCTAATGATAGGACATACCATAGGTGGTCAAGTTTCAAGTGTACATATGTGAAGAACTCCATTTAAGGTATGGTGAAAAGCATTTTTATGTGAGGGTGTTGGTTTTTTTTCATTCTGGCTTTGATTTTATATTTTCACCTTTATATAATCTGTTCTAGCCAATTCTGTCTGTCTGCTTGCCATTAAATACCTTATTTCAAGACACTTGCACTATGTAGTTACAGTACTACTGCTGCAATTGTTCATTTTCATTAGTCATGTTATTAAAAGTTCTGTCAGGATATATAAGTTTTAAAGAGCTTTTCTGTTAGGTGGAGGGGAAAAAAAGGGGTTGTATCAATCATCTGAGTGTAGGCAAGTGACCTCCAATTAAATAAATAAGTTGTTCCTCAAATGCCCAGTACCTTCAACTTATTTTAAAGTGAGGCACTATTGATAGCAATAAGGCTCTTTTAAACAGTGTCCTGCAAGACTGGACGATAGCATAGAAAACTAACTATACATGCTATTATGGGATGTTTCCACACATGCTTCCTTCTAAGAGTGCCAGATAAATCAATAGATCATCTTAAAGTGGAATTTGCCTGTATTTTAGTTCAGTTCATTTTTTCCTCAGAAACATATTCTTGAAATCTTCCTCTGCCTTCCCCCTTTCACTATTTCTGCATTTATAAGTCTTTGATATGGATTAGTAGGTGTCATGGTCTCATCACAGAAATTAGTTTCAGAGAGAGAGAAAGGGAGAGACTAATTAATCTCTATCACAATTAATTAACCTCAGTTTAAACAGCAGTATTAATCAGCACTTTCCCTCAGGTACTTAGACTTAGAAAGCTCTGTTTGCATTGGTATGGCAGAAAAATCATGCATTATGAAAACATGTTTAAAGCCACTTTATTTCAGGCATTCTTTGGGCAATGTGACAGTAACAGTAATAAGAGCACATGCACCCTATGAGTATTTTGTTTCTCCTTATGGAGTTGGAAGTTGGGTGCTTGGATACTAAATTTTGCAAATATTAAACGTTAAAACTTTATGATCAGAACTGGACATCGTGGAGGCAACCAACAATCAAATCTGATTTTATAAATGGCTTTCTCAACTGCTATTAGGACATGCTGAACTGGTCACAAATGACCCTGCTACTTGTTTTGTCAACTTGTGTATTGCAGTGCTAGAGCAATGATCGACCAATCTAAAGCATCTTTACACCTCCTTTACACCTCACAGATATACCTTGCAGCAGATGGACTGATTTATCTTTAGTATATAACCAAATCATAGCCACATCAGTGATTACTTCCTTTTTCACATTTCCTGCTGTGCAAGCGTCAAATCATTAGATTTGGCATGTGTGATTAGCAATTCCTCTTATACTCAAAAATCAAACAGGTATGTGTTTTATTTTGGCAAGTTATTTAGGAGAATACATAAAGGTATATTCTTATTTTATAGGATGGTTAAAGGAAGTGCACTTCATCATCCTGAAGTGAAACTACATGAGGCACATGATCTATAGTTAGGTAAATTCTGTCCTTATTTATACCATGTATGAACATGAAAGGAATTACAGTTAAGGTCTGCCCTGCACTGCATTCTCCTTTTCTCCAACCCTATTAGGAAAACCTAGTTCTTCTAAAAACAGTGAAGGCTGTAGGAGAGTGATGATACTGTGGTGCTTCCTACACACCCTCCTGCTCACCCACTGGCCAGATGTAATTCATTTCCATGTCATACTGGACCTTCCTCT
>JAOXNG010041120.1:0-16614 GCA_028566535.1 Scolopax minor
CAAGGGAGGTCATTCTCCCTCTCTACTCTACACTGGTGAGGCTACAACTGGAATACTGCATCCAGTTCTGGGCCTCACAGTTCAAGAGAGACAGGGAACTACTGGAGAGAGTCCAGCATAGGGCAACGAAGATGATTAAGGGATTGGAGCACCTCCCTTACAAGGAAAAGCTCAAGGAGCTGGGACTCTTTAGTCTGGACATGCGAAGGCTGAGGGGAGACATTATTTATAAGTACCTAAAGGGTGGGTTAAAAGACATTGGAGCCGAACTCTTTTTAGTGGTTGCCAGTGAGAGAACAAGGGGCAATAGGCTCAAGCTGGAACGTAGGAAGTTCCATTCAATTATGAGGAAAAACTTCTTTACAGTGAAGGTGACGGAGCACTGGAACAGGCTTCCCAGGGAGGTCATGAAGTTGCCTTCTCTGGAGATCTTCAAGACCTGCCTAGATGCAGCCCTGAGTGCTCCAGGCATTCCTGCTTTAGCAGAGGGTTGGACTAGATGATCTCTAGAGGTCCCTTCCAACTCTGACAATTCCATGAAAATGTCATAGTAAATACATATATTACATTATATACAAAATAGTCTGAATAAGAAAATGTATACATTAAAATATTGAAATATAATATGGTTTAGGATTCACCCTTGTAATTTCTCACAAGGAGTAACTGATAAGATAAAATATTTTTTCCCCAAATTATTGTTCATTCCAAAACATATAGAGTCATTAAGGCATGTAGTCCACTAAAAAATCTCCATGAAAGCACAGATTCTAAACAGAAGCAAATGTAAAACAAAAATCCACATACTCTAGGATAAACTTTTTTTTTAGCAATGATTAACATGTGCAGTTTTTAAATTGTCAACATTTGTCAGTCAGCTACCTCTCCATAAAATCTGTAGATTAAAAATATGATGTATAACATGTCTTGGTACTGACCTTGCTGCCACTGAAATAAAATTTGTTTCAGTTTAAGCGTATTTTAAAAAATTGTCAGTCCTGTCATGTTCTTTGGAATCCAAACTCAAATTCAGTCCTCAACATCTTGGAGAAAATGAATACCACATGACAAACAAAAAAAACCAATATGAGTTTTTTTTAGTTCTTTTTTTCATAATCAGAAAGAATATTTAAATAACACAGATTGGGTTATTGGGTTTACCTTTTTTTTTTTTTTTTTGTCTTTTTCTTAGGCATGATATATAAACATTATTATAGCCTGCTATGAACAGTTGGACTATTATGTTACAATATAGAAAAGCCTGATTACACTGAACACATAAGTTGGATTTTATTGTGTATTTACATAGCACAAATATCTTTTCAAGATCCCTTTTATTTCTAAAAATCTGGATTTCTAGTGCTGTAACTTAATTCAGTAAGACCATGTAATAAACAGAGTAGTTCTTAATTATCCTGGAAAAACACAAAGTTGTTGTAGCAAATACTGCAGAGAAACTGTGTTAAAAACAATTAATCACCTTGAGTGACAAAAGGATGTTTTTGCCACTAAACAGTATTTCTTATTTGATAGCTGTGTTAAAATATCCAAAATGTAGCCTGTAGAAGAGGAAACTTCATTAATTTCCTTGTTGATTTCCTTCACAGACATTCTGTTTCAAACTTGTCAAGACCATCTTCCACTGCTCCCAGTCAAAGGATATGCATGTACTCTACACCTAAAGTCTGGAAGCCTCAAAATAACAGAGATTAATAGGTCTATTGAATATATCAATAGTACCATCTAATAACAAACTACATCCTCATATGCATAGTGGGTAAGTCTTACATATTTAAAAGTAATAGATAAATGGGTACCACAAAGGATCTCAGTGTTAGAGGCTGCCCCTCTCTTATCTCATGATGTTTTCATGCCGATGCTCGCACTTCTTAGCAATATAAGCTTTCAAGATTTAAGATGCTCTCAGGGACTAAGATCGCTTCAATTAAGTCCTCTCAAAATGCTACATATATATCTCCCCAGCATCTCCATCTTTGTGCCTTGGGCATTCCCTTCCATCTTAGCTCTGGTGTCATCCTGCGTAGCCTTGATCTTCTGCATGAAGGGAATTTGCACATTTGCTAAAGCTATAAAGTGCTCCCTGCATCTTGTGGTGAGCTCTTTTCAAAGCATACTCTTTCCTCCTACAGGTACTATACAGTCTTGGAAATACCACATTTTAATTGCAGTTTCTTTTTATGTATATTTTGATACTGGTGAGTGAGAGACCAAAATGATTATAATTTTTTTTTTTTGATTGCAAGAAAGTATCATTACTAAAATATTTCAAAGACTTGTGCTGTAATATTGCTGACTTCTCTGAGGGACAGTTGTTTGTGAAATGATGTATAAAGAAGTAATGGAAATGCATGAGAGAGTTTCACTGACTCATTGACACTATGGGTTTTATGCAATTATCTCTGTTGTTGACTTACCCAAATGGCCTTTTTTGGGGTATGAAGCATACATACAGGTTGTTTACATAAAGCCACCAAACAGGACCAGTGAACGAGCACAAGTCTGGACTGGGTTAGTCTATGCAGTTCTGTGGAGCTAGCTTTGTCACTATTCTGTTCTTCAGTAATTCAATTCTTTAAAAATTAAATAGTAAAGACATACAGCTACTTAGAAGATTTTTATTCTCATTAAAAATATGTATTCAATGTAGAAAAAATTATCTAGGAAAAAAAAAAGGTAAAATTCATGTCTGTTATAAATTTCCACAGGACAACATTATAAAGTATATCTGGTACATTCTCTTGTATAATAATGATTGATTAGCCAATGATAAGAAGAAGCAGACTATGTCCTGAATTTAACCTCCTGTCCATACCACTAAATTTTTTATTTATCTTCTGTCCTGGGATTATTTTGATGATAGATTTTTCCCTGAATATAGACCATTAATACCATGGTGATATTCCATTTTAGATGGAATGAATGTTTCTCTCCTTACTAAAGAGTAATCTCTTCTTTCTCTATCTGGAAATGGTAGGCAAAGGTAGATATATTTGTCATACAGATGACATTACTCACAAAGATCAATACAGGCAAAAGTATGCTGTTGTTTTGTTTGTGTTTTTTTTTTTTTTTTTGACCCAAATTGCAATATCTCAAATCCAGGTTGTAATGATAAGAAAAATACATTCTGTGTTGTGGATAATGCAACTGAAGGTAAAATTAACCAGACATACACAGAATGATAACACTAGCTTTGTAATGAACCTCTAGCAAAAAGCATGTGAAAACTGCAATTAATAAGATGTAGCAAAGTATACAACTCATTTCAATTGACAATGTGCAAACTGTAAGTCAGAATTATTTAATGAAATATTTTAGGGTTTGGTTCCTTTGCTGAACATAATATTTTCTTATTTAAAAAATATAAATATTTTAAAAGTCTTATGTTATATTCTTTCCTGGTTTCTGGTTTTGTTTTTTGGTTTGGTTTGGTTTGGTTTGTTCTCCACCAAACACTACTAAGGTATACTCTACCATTATGATATGAATAAAATCTCTCAAAAATGAAAACTATTGTATAATCTCTTAATAAAAGAGTCATTTTAACATCTGTCCAGATATCATATATCAGTCTATTCAAAATTTACAGGGAATTTGTTAATCCGGCAGACAATTTCCCTACAATGCTGATTATATTTTTTGTGTGCTGTATTAAAAAGAAAAACAAAATTGCTAGTAAGTAAGGAACTCATGTATTTTCTTCCATATTGTGTTTTTCCCGAAGGACCTCTACTTTCATTCATGTAGTCCCAGAGCTTCACTATGGGAAATCAATGGTAAATGGATACACTTTAGACAATGGACTTACCATCAGTGCCAAGATTTATTAAGTCTTTTACTACTTTTGAAATGAAGTCTCAAATTCTGTAGATAGCCTTTTTCTAGAGGATATGTGTAATAAATGAAAAACAATGACACTCTTAAGGCAGCCCCACAGAGAGCTAGCAAAAGCCACACATTAGTTTAAACAAACCTTAGGTAAAAATACTAAAAAATATTTTAAAAATATTTTTGTCTTGATGGTTTTTGAATGAGACACTAAATACCTGACAAACTTGGTAGAAGTTGACATTATTTGTCTTTAGTAACATCTTTTCTACTGACTGCAGTGGAGGCAGCCAGAATCCTTGCAAGAGAAAGACGACTCAAAAATTCGTGAAAACACAGAATACCTCTTCTGATTTGGTTATCTAGTGAGATGATGAAACCAACTCATCAAGCATGTAGGTGTGAACACCAAGAATTTCTGTCCTAGTTAAACTACATGCTTTATACAGGCCAAGAAAACATCCTTGCAAACAGACAAGCTCCTGTTTTCCAGGGGCAGGACTCTGCTGTTCTGTCTGACATGTTCTGAGACTGACATGAAAAAGAAATGGAGAACAAAGCCAGGATTGTGTGAATGAGTTTATGTGAAATATCAGCATGTATTTGACATTGTGCAAATAATAATAATAATCCTAATAATCCTTCATTCTGGGAATATGCTCTGGTGACACTGAATCTGGAGTACTGCGTCCAGTTCTGCAGACCCCAGAACAGGATAGATATGAACCTGTTGAAGTGGGTGCAGAGGAGGGCTACAAAAATGGTCAGAAGGCTGGAGTACCTCTCCTTTGAGGACATGCTGAAACAGTTGGGGTTGGTCAGCTGAAGAAGAGCAGGCTCCAAGGTGGCCTTATTACAGTCTTTCAATACTTCAAGGAGGCTTATAAGAAAGATGGGGACAGAATTTTAAGTAGGGCCTGTTGTAATATGACAAGGGGTAATGTTTTTAAACCAAAAGAGGGTGAAAAAAAGGAAGAAATGAGTGTGGTGAAACACTGGAACAGGTTTCACCCAAAGAGGTGGCGGATGCCCCATCCCTGGATAAATTCAAGGTCAGGTTGGACTGGGCTCTGGGAAATCTGATCTGGTAGAATATGTCCCTATTCATTGCAGGGAGGTTAGACTATATGACCTTTAAAGGTCCTCTCCAACCTGAACTATTCCATGACTCTATGATGTTGTGAATCTTATAAATCTCCCACCGCACCTAAAAAAGAGAAAACCAGGGTCAAAACCTGTTATAAATCATTGTCTATGGAAAGCAATAATGAAATTCTGTTAAACTTTTCCTTGATTCTTAAATATTTTATCCTATCTCCGGTATTTATTTTATCTCTAGGATAAAGAAAAAGAAAATTTCTATAGGGAAAGGCCGTAAACCTTATGGATGAATAAAAATCACCAGAAAGACTTAAGAAGTGAACACAGAGGTTAGAATGCTAATAGAGGGACCATCAAAGATTTCACAGCCTTTGCATGAAAACTCTTTAAATGATTAACAGCTCCTACAAAAATACTGCATTTCTTTATGTATTTTTAGCCAATTACTTCATCTCCTATCTACAGTAGACTGAGAGTATAATTTACTTTCACTTTGAATCTGCTTGATATATGAAGTATTCATAATAGTTATATATTGTAGATCTATGAAGGCTTTTATCATGTATCCTTCCACTTTTTCTTCTGCTGACTTATCCTCCCAATTTTTTTTCTTCTATTGAAGTTGATTTTACTCTCTCCTTGTAATTCTCAGTGAAGTGCTCTTTGAAATGATACACATCTTTCTTGCTGAGAATGCTTAAAATTGAACCCAGCAGTACTTCTATACATTTTTCAATACAACTCTTCCAGCAATACCTAATATTTGCAAGAGCTATATTGCAATTAGCATTCTGGGCTTCAAAGATAGTGCGTGTATCTTTTACATACTTGTCAATGCATTGTCATGGATGGAAATATTTGACATGGTTCAAAATTTATTAACGATTTCAGGTTGAGAATTCAAGAGGTTGAATTCTTGCAGCATTTAATCAATCATTAAGCGATTTAAAGATTTACAAAGTGATTTAACAAAATAATTGAACAGCGACTTAATTACAGATTCAAAGATGAGGAGATTCACACTAATTTATAATAAGATATCCCAAATCAATACATACACATACAAGCAAAAGCATATATCTCATACTAATACATATACATACAAACACAAACATTTAAGTGCGGGTGCACATGCACACACACACACACTTCTCTAACTGCTGGGATCAAAGATTTCTTATTAGCAGGTGACTCTAACGAGCCAGTGGGTACTCCTTTTGACTCCTACGCAAACATGTATAACAGAAGCATATAGGTGAAGATGCAGATGAAAGAGATGCTTGTCTATAACTAATAATTTCCCTTTTTCTGAGTTTAGAGTAAATGCTCACAGTGCATTGGAATGCTTCAATGGGTGAACACTCGAAAGAGGTCGACATGCCCTTTTCTTCTAATCCTCAAGGTGTCAGCCTGAGCTGCGTCCCAACTCAGGGGAGCTATTGGCCACAGCCTGCTGTGATTCCAAAGAGCTCAAAGCGTCTTACTAAAATCACTACTTATGGGATCCAAGACAACTGACTTTCATCAGGAAATTTTCCATTCTGGCACAACTCATACTGTGGGATATTGTGGTACTTTCTACCACTTACACAAGCCCAGAACTTACTCGATCTTGGGGTGCTGCTATCGCTCTCCTCCCCAAACCATTTTTGGCCACAATCCATAGATTGTGAGGACTGATTGATTATAGTTATTATTGTCAAAAGGTAGGAATCAGGGGGGCCAAGCATGCTAAGGGATTCATTGGTCCATTACTCTTTACCTTTTCTCTCTTACATATTAGACTATTATGTTACATTTTGGTCCATGAGTATTATTATGTGGCCCAGGGGAAAATTGTGCCAAGATCCAAGTGGCCTAAAGGGGCTGATGAAGACTGTGCCACCACACACTTTTCCCTCTACTCACCCCCCTCTATTTTGAGCAAACCATGCCTTTATTTGTTAATATTCCTGACATGAGTTCATCATGTCTTTTAACCTGGTAAGTAATAGTTTTGATTCTGTTATTTTCCATTTGTTTGTCATTGTGTTACTGTCCTATACAGAAGCACAGAAGGATAGAGATTGAGAATGAGACCAAATTTGAGGGGAAAAACTGCAATGAAAAGAGCTGAAAATAGTTCAAATCCTTGTTCCTGGCTAATCTTCACAGACTTTTGAGAAGGGAGTACATGAAGTAGAGGTCTTGTAGCAAGAACTGACGGCATCAAGTGAGGCATCTTATCAGTGGAGATTAGCCTCACATATATATGTTCCAGAAAGAAAAAAAGAACAGCTTCAGCAATATAGATACATAAATTTGACAATCAGATGTAGTTACACAAACAAATTTTAAAGCATGATTTTAGAGGTGAACTGAAAATGGTAAAAAAGGTAAAATGCCTAGTTTCAGTTGCTTATGGTAGCAATGCCATTAAGGCATTGTGTCTTGCTAGCTTCAACATTATTAATGTGGGGAAACTGAGACCACATGTTAATTTTTAGACACACATCATTTTTAGAAAAAAATAAAAAGCATGGTTAATTTTGTAAATATTACTCAAGAGAAAAATTAATTCAGATGAATATTGAACTGAAGACAATAGGCATGGCTACTGTAGTAATAAGGTTAAATTAGCTGTTGTTACTCTTAAAATTGAATCTAATGGGAATACATTATTAATATGCAAGCTCTTCAGAAATTTAATCAGTTTTTTTGCTTTTAAATTTTCAAAATCATTCTTATGAATGGAGAAAATGCAACAATCTCATGAAAGCAATTCCAGTTGGAAAAAAAAAAAAAAACTTTTACTATGAACTCAGTTAATTGTCTGTCTTTGACTGAGATATTTGTTAGAGATACATATGTTTCTTCTGCATTGCATAAAGATTGGGTTTTTTGATTTATACCAGTGATTATTGCCTTATGTATACCTCCACATTCTTAAGAATAAAACTTATTTACTCTTTTTCTGGTGATTGACTTCAACTTCCTACTTATAAACATTCAACCAATACAGTGAAGACTCAGTCTGTGAACACCTAAAAAGTTCGCAGTCTTAAAAGAGAACTTTTGGTGTATTAAATACACTGTCATGTCTTTTAATTTTTAGCCCTGGAGAAGGTTTGAATGACTTACTTTCTTTAGCAAGTTCTCATCACATACTTATCAAAGTGAAAAAGTAAAATAATTCTATTTCTAAAATAATAAAATTGATAAACTGAGAGTATTCTACCAAAGATCACAAGAGAAATACACTGTGATTTGTTTAATACTTTTCAGAAAGACCACCAAGAGTGCCAGTGACTAGAAAATTAATCATAATGGAGAAGATATTAAACTAAGTGACAACTCCAGCACAGTCAGGAGTGTGTAATCCTCATAAACCCACATATATATTTAATTATTAAATGTATCCTACTTGTCTATATAAGGAAAAAAAAAAGAGAGCAAAGTTGATTGCAATTTCTAGCTGTCTAGCTAAGCATATGTGATTATACTTTTTTCTTCAGCACAATTTATGGTGTTGCTATAAAGGTCTATCTGAATAAGCTTGTGAAGACTTTTTAGCCTGATATATTATTTTCTAGTGAAATCCACTTCTATTCTTTGAACATCATTTCTTATTTCTACTTCAGTAACTTCTTGAAAACCATACACTATGACTTTTATATAGAAGAGGCTGAATAAACACAGAATAGAAAATGGAGCGACCATTTTAAATAGCTTCTCAGTATCACGAATGAAGAGCGATACGAGAGCAATCTGATGATTCTGTCTTCACAGGCATAGCTTCCTTCAAATTCTAAATGCAGTTGATGCAATGGGCTCACTTAAGCAGCAAGCAATGCAGATTTGCTTGAAACGAAGAACAATCTATATAAAATTGATTTTTGGTTCAAATAAATGACTCTCCAAATTTATCTGGAGGAGGTAATGATGTGCATGTTTGCTTAATTTGCAGATGACACCAGTCATCTGCAAACAGTCAATATGCTGGCTGGATGACATAGCTGCCATCCAGAGCATGGAGAAGCAGATCTGCCTGACCTCATGAAGTTCAGCACAGAGAAATGTTGAGTCCTGTTTCAGGGAGGGAAGAGCTCCTGTAACAGCATAGGCTGAGGATGGACAGGCCAAAGAGTAGCTCTGCAGGAAAAGCCCTCGGGTGACCAGGCAGTGAGTTGAATGTATGCCAATGGTGTGCCCTGGGAGTAAAGGTCTTCAACAGTTCCTGGGCCTTATGAACTCATAGACCAAGGGAAGGTATTAACTCCTTCTACAGAGAACTCATCAGAACTCATGTAGATACTGCATCCAATTGTGAGCCCCTAACAGAGGAAAGATGTGGACAGGATGGAGCTAACAACTGAGCAGGGAGCCCCCAAGGCATTTGGGGCTGGAGCTCTTGTCCTTCTAGCCAGATTATCTTCTAGTCCTATGAAGAGAAATAAAAGTAAAAAGTACAAGTTCAAGGAAAGTTTTGAAGTAGAATCAGTTGAAGGAGGTAACATCAAATAACTGTTCTGATCTTATAGCTTTCCCTAAACATCTGCTACAAGACAGTATCTGACATAGCTCTTATGTTATTACTGTTAAAGCAGTGATAAATATACGTAAGCTGAGACAGTTTTCAAAGCCTTATCATAAGGCAAATAAAAAAATAAAGTAAATATAAAATAAAATTATATTTAGGAAATGAATATTTCATTAACAATAATAACACACCCCCTCTCTTTATCTGTTTATGCTTTCTTTTCTGGTTATTTGACATTCAGAACATAATCTGTTGTGCATTTAAATCTATTTCTGTAGGATTTCTGTAGGAAATCCTGCATCGTTCCACCTTTTCTGTGAATTAAATTAATATTTATTTAATTTGCACCCTCTGTCAGATTTTCATCTGTAGGACGACCTAACTGCATAACAATCCACTTTTCTGGTTCTGGGAAAACCACAAGCAAACGGAAATACTAGGCAAGATCTACCTACCAAACTTTAGTTTGATGACATGACCTTTAACCCTTCTTTTATTCTTTCTCCTACTGACCAATCTGAAACAGTTCTTTATTGTTCCATATCTGAAGCCTTATTTGGCAAATATTAAACTTCAATGTAAGATTCATATTTGTCAATTCTGGATAAGGAAGTAATAAATATTATATATATAGTACTTGAGAGCTTCAATCTCGTTTCCATTGTTTCTTAAAGGTGACCTTTTTTTGGAATTGCAAATGTTTGTTTCAGGACTATTTTTGTCATCTACTTTAATCTGAAAAGAACCATCATTTCTCCAGCCAAGATTATTTTTCATGGCCAGCTCTTCCATAAAGTCTTCATAACCTACCAGAAAAAAACACTAAAATATAATTTCTTTTGCTTGTTTTAAAGTATTGTGAAAAGAAAAACAAATAATCAAAAAAAAAAAGAAACAACTATTTTACCTCAAAATATCTGGACAATGGAATTAGGAATGGTGGTGCCTGATTATATATTTTTTTTTTTATTAAGGATTACTTCTGAATAATTTAAAAGAACTATTTGAAAGGTAATAGAAAATCTTTATTTTATAGATTTCCACTTACCTTCATTTGAGAAAGATGTATGCAAATTTGAAGTGACACTGAAGGGGACTTAAAACAATGGCTCTTATGACTGGAGTATTGGAATGGAGGGATACAGACTACACAGGAAGAACAAGCTGGGGAGAAGAGGGGGAGGTGTTATACTCTATGTCAATGACCAGCTGGAGTGCATGGAGCTCCTCCTGGGGGCGGATGAAGACCCAATGGAGAGTTTATGTGTCAAGATTAAAAGGAGCACACGGGTAGGTGATGTTACAGTAAGGGTCTGCTATAGACCACCTGACCAGGGTGACAGGACAGATGAGGCCCTCTATAGGTAGATAGGAGCAGCATTGTGTTCACAGACCCTGGTCATCATGGGGGACTTTAACTACCCCAACATCTGTTGTACAGACAACACAGAAGGGCACAAGAAATCTAGGAAGTTCTTGGAATGTGTCAATGATAACTTTGTTCTTCAAATGGCAGATGAGTCAAAGAGAAAAGGAGCCATGCTGGACGTAATCCTTACCAACAAGAAAGGGCTGGTGGGGAATGCAGCCTTGGCTGCAGAAACCATGAAATGGTGGAATTCAAGATCCTTAGGGCAGCAAGAAGGGTACACAGCAAGCTCACTACCTTAGACTTGAGGAGAGCAGACTTTGGCCTCTTGAGGGACCTGATTGCAGGGTAACATGGGAAAAAGTAATGGAGGGGAGAAGGGCCCAAGAAAGCTGGTTTATATTCCAGGATCACATCCTCCAAGCTCAGGAGAGGTGCATCTGAGAAAAGAAATCAAGCAAAAAAGCTAGGAGGCTTGCCTGGATAAACAAGTTGATCCTAAATAAGCTCGAAACAAAAAGGAGGCCTATAGAGGGTGGAAGTAAGGATGAGTAAACTGGTTGGAATATAGAGAAACTGTCCAAGTGTCCAGAAACCAGACTAGGCAAGCTAAAGCTCAGCCAGAATTAAATCTGTTCATGGAGATCAAGGATAACAAAAAAAACCCCAACTTCTATAGATGTGTCAGGCATAAAGGTAAGACTAGGGAAGATATGTGCCCTCTCTGGAAGAAAATGGGTGACTGGGATATGGAAAAGGCTGAGTTACTGGATGTCTTCTTTGCCTCAATCTTCACTGACAAGGGTTCTAACCACACTAATCAAGTCAGAGAAGGCAAAAACTGGACATGCCACGTGCTCCTGGGAAAAATCAAAAGCAAACAGCAATTCCCAGTGCCCAGAGTACTTCTCAGCCACTCGCCAATTAGATTTCCTCCCCCTGTTGGTATGGGGAAAGACAGAGAGGAAATGCCAGATACTGCTGGGCACGCGGAACAGATTCAATGCGTGTGTTTAAAGCACTAATAACTCCCTTCCTGCTGAAAGAGGGAAAAGACTTTCTCTTAATCCCTCCTTGCATCAGTAATCAGAGAGAGGAGCAGATGGTGCCAGAAATACAGTAATATGCCCATTAAAATAACCTCAGTAGCTGATGAGTTAGCACCAGACTCCACACAGCAACAACGTGCACCACTCCAGCAGAAAACAGCAGCTCAGGCAATGAGGCTGAGGAAATCAGAACTTGCCAGGAACGACCCGGCTACATTTCAAGAATAAGGCTAGAACTCTCACTCCCTGCTAGCAGATGTGCTCAGTAAGATGTGTCCTCCAGGCACATCTCCACAAGGTGCATGTCCCATTCTCCCCCTCACTGACACCAGTCTGTGCCCAGATTGTCTCCCAGCTGAGCAGTGAACATCTCCAGCGCTGCTGCTGGGCCTTCCAGAGTCCATTCATCCCTCAAGAGGAAGAAGCAGATGGACAAGAGGCTTTCCGATGATCAATTTCTCTTCTACAATTCCCAGTGTAAGGTCTGTATGTAAGCAACCCTCTTTCAACCAGAAACAAGTCATACCATTAATTTCTCAGTGGATTTACAAGTTTTTGTCCTACTGCATCTGTCCAGAAATTATATTCTTCTACATGGGCCATCTGGGCAGTTTCCTGCAAATCTTCTATGGCATTCATAAAGAAAAATAGAAGTGTCAGCAGCCATCATATTGCTGATTTTGTAACTTTGCATGGACAGCCTATCTGTTCCTAGACACAGCTAGGTCCTGGGAACAATTAACCCCTTCCCCACCAGACCCAGTACACTCCTAAACCAGTATTTGAAAAGCAGCATCCTGAAGTCCAGGTAACAGCCTGCATTCTTCTTTCTTCTTCTCTGACCTCATAAATCTTTCCAGCAAAATTTCCTTCCAAATAGATGTCCTCCCACAAACGTTTCTGCCAAGTCTTACACCAAACAGTGTTTCTAAACAGAAAAGCACTGCATCCAAAATAGTCCATCAACGCCAGCTCCATGCCTTCAGAAGGGTGAACATTTCTTTATCATTAATTAATTCTTTATATGACATGACATTTATTTCATTATCTCACTGAATGTCACTGTCCAATTAGCTCACCCCCAAGGAATGGGGCCTAATTAACCAAGACAAGTAAACTGAACTTTAGCAACCTTCCTCTCCTGTAAATAAGTTGCTAGTAAGTAATTACTCAGCAATAACTACCTTGTTAAAGCTTGAATAAAGATTCCTTCTTTCTTCCTTGGCTTTATTTTTAAAGAAATTTCTAACTCATCTATTTTCATTTTCTTTGTCACACTGTCTCAGAAATCTGTAGGGTCAAAGCATGCTATCTTCCACATCAGCTGTGTGGGACTGGTCATACATAACAATACCTCTACCCCCATGGCTAATAGACACTAATTTGCTCATGAGGCAATGGAAGCTCTCCAGTGGCTGCAGAAAAGGAATGTGAGCCCAAATCTGTGTCTGTAACACTTTCTCGATAGATTCACAAGTGTCTCACCTCCCAGATCAGTTGAATTCAGCTGCAGTAGGTAGTAATTGCACAGGAAGCAGGAGGTTACTTTTCAGCTCACTTCCTGCCCCCTGAGAGTCTGATTTGGTTGAGCGTGTTAGAAATCTGAAAATATCTCTCCTTTCTTTTATTATATTTTTCCCAATTGCATTTTTTAGCCTTTCAGTAGCAAAGAAGCCCCTTTGTCCTTACCTAACCACAGAACGTGCGTAGCAGAGCTCTTATCTCTATTAGCTGAGCCATCTCTTCTCTGGGCTGTAACTCCAGACCACCCTGGCACGGCCACCCATGGAACTATAAAGGACACAGGGAAATTAATAACTCTCCCCAGGCCGATGCAATGTGCAGCCCTTCACTTGCAAACAGGTTATTTTCTTTGATATTTTTTTTTCCACAGGTAGCACGCTAGGGGTTATAGTTTACACGGTACCTGATTTGAAACACAGAGATGAAGGGTAGTGAGATGAAAAGGAAGCATTAATCTCACATGTTGACTCAGCATCACAATAAATTTCATCCCTGGATTGCTTTTGCTTTTGGCTGGAGGTCAGCATTTGCAGGGAGGAATTCTCCAAAAAAAAGACATTATGCTGGTACAGGAGCACTGTAACAACACAGAAGCACTGCCCCAACCTGCATCCTGCCTGGAAGTGCAAGGATTTTCCCATGCCAATATAGAGAAACCCGGGAGACATCCCACAGGCTCTGGGACAAGCCTTCCACAAGCCAAGGCTGCAAATCCCAAATTACTCATTATTACATTTAGCTTTATTGGGAGCTATTTTTTTTAAGCCATCATGAACTGAGCAGTCTCATAAACACCCCAACCTTCCTCACTCATGCCATGCTGAGCTTCTGGTTAATGGGATTCAGAATAAATTAACAAATACCATTTAATATCTGCCTTAAAACCACCTCTGCCTATGTGGATCTTAAGGAGGCCAAAGACATAAGATCATTCTTAGCAGGCATCAAGGAGCAACAAGAGGAAGATCTGCCTAAACCCCCTTTCAGGTCATCTCACACCTTAGGGAAATGCTGCTGAGGTGCAGCGAGGTCAGAACTCTGCTGGCCAGAGGAGCCATTGGAAGCAAGCACTGGGGGCAGCAGGATCAGTCCCCCCTTGGCACCGCTCGTGGTGGAGATCAGTGGTTGCCCAAAACACAAAAGTGCATGATCTTAGACCAGGATCCACAGAAGACAGAAAAAAGAACATTTAGATGGTGCTGCAATCTAGCAGTGACTCATGACTGAACAGCACTGGATGTGAACTTGGGCTGGGGCACAAAGGGAAGAGGTCCCAGTTCCTTCCCCAATTCCATTTATTTACTATTATTTTATTATATATTTTCTTCTGGTGGGAAGCACAGGCATCCCTGATGATGTAAAGCATGTGCATGATGGCTGCTAGCATCACTGGGACAGCAGGGTCAGAGTGATCATCAGATCTCTACATATGTTATTTCCTTGTTCTTCAGCTTAATGGGGCGTTCCACTTTATTATTGTATTTTTTTTTAATTTTATAAGACATGTTTCATTAAATCTGAATTATGGCAATTCACAGAAAGAAATTAGCCCATTAAAATTACAATTGAAAACATCTTATAAAAAAGGTTGTCAGCTGCTGTTTCTACTCTGCTGGGTGAGGAAATAAGGAGAGAGAAACTTGTCTCTGAGGAGGCAGAGCACCTGGGAAAGCAGGACCTGTTCTCCAGGTGCTCTGGAACGGCCGCCTCTGTTGGGGGGAGCAAAAGAGCTCTTGGGGATTGATTTTTTCCTTCAAAAGGCCTATTTTGGATCTTTCAAAGAGCTACGAGAAAGGAAGAATGTTGTCCTACATTCATGTTTGGTCTTGCTTCCTTCTGACTAGCTGGACAGCAGAAACGACTAGGCAATTTCCACTGGGATTTCCCTCCTGAAGAGCCCCAGCAAGGCCTGAAGTGATGGCAATGTGCTCTGGAACTACAGAGCCCTGGGGCTTACTGGAAGGAAGAAGGTTTTGTGTGGCAGAAGAAGCCCAGGCCCTGGCAGACAGAGAACTGGAAACAGGGTGTACCCCCAAAACCTCATTTAGGAAGGTTTTGCACTTTTCTTTGAAACAGATTGTTCTTCCTGTTGTCAGAGACAGCTTGTACCATTAGGTCCAGTTCCTGGTCTCCCATACATCGCTTTGTTGCTTCTGCAGCAATTCTCAGAGAGGAAAGAGATTTTGTCAGAAATATAAATGGTAAGAAAAACAAAACCCCTTAAGCTCACTCATTTATGGTTATGTAGGGTAGATCTATTCTCCAGTCCAATTGCTGCATGATTTCTGCTGCCATCCTAAACTCCGTGCACCCTCTGAGCAAAACAGTGCTGCACCTCTCTCTGCTTTTCAGCCATGTAGCAAATGTATTAGCTGGAGAAAAAAAAAAAAAGTCTGCCTGCAAGAATAAAGGTCAGTTCTGCTGAAATGAAATAGATTTTGAAACTGCATGTCAATTAGACGCACACAAAAGAAACTAATAAAGTTAATCCACTAAACTGGAAAGCTGTGATAAAGCAGCCCTGTAAGATACATAGAAAAGAAGGTGGGGAGGGGCTGGTAAACAGAAAGAGAAGTGAGGAACGGAATAAAAGTACAGAAGAGGAACTAATGAGTAAAAGAGGAGATGGAGATAAATGTGATATTCATTCCTGTAAAGGTAAAAGCAAATGAAATGAGATCAGGATGAAAGGCAGAACCCAAATAATCCAAAATATGCCGTTCTGCTATGTCGAACATAAGAAGGGAAAAGGTTTCTTCTTCACAGACAAGATAATTGTTTTAAGAGCCCAGGAGAGCGGATCCGAGTTTGTAGAAGAGCACAGCGGCAGGGGCAAGAGGAGTGGGGGACACCTAGGTGGGGAGAGAACAGCCCGAGCTCCTGCTCCCTGAGTACCTTTGCAGCTGCACGGGCAGAGAGCAGCCACCACACCAGCAGCCACCACACCAGCAGCCACCAGGTGAGATCCACCTGCTGGGTCCTGAGCCCACCTTTAGTGATGCAGCCTTGTCTGGCAGGCTGCCTAGGACAGGAATGGGCAGATCCAGTAGTTCAGGTGCTCCTTTCCAGTGCAATGCTGTACAGACACTGGGCTCATGGATGGTGTCCCATGAAGCAACGATCCATACAACCCACAGATTCACACGTTGGACTCATACAATCCAGTCAACAGAGATCACTGCAGTGGCTGATCTTCCATCACC
>JAOXNG010041151.1:0-16128 GCA_028566535.1 Scolopax minor
AGTGAAAATACATTAAGATCCAAGAGAAGGAGAAAGGAGCCAAAGGAAGGAGTGTAGGCAATAATACAACAAATCAAGATAACGCCAGCTGTTCTGTTTGACTTCCTCATGTAGAAAGCCACGGAGGAATAAGAAGTGAGAAGGATTAGTTGGCAATGGTGAGTTTGGCAGTGTGGGTATGTGTACCTTTCCTTTACATCCCTAATCTATCATCTTATAATTCCCTGCTAAATACCTCTTCAACACTTCAGTCTTATTTTTGCTGTAAAAAGCCCTAATCACCAGCTGAGAAGTCTCCCTGGTGACATAGACTCAAATTCCCATTTTGGTGTTGACCACACTTGAAATGTGTTTTGACTTTATCCTTCTGCAGTCTGGGCATCGCACAGGCTTTCAATATCTGGGAGCACACAACTCTCCCAGGCTGCTCATAAAAAGGGAAAAATTATATCTAAGAATGAGATGAATATTGCCGGTCACTTAACAGTCACTTCTACCCACCCTAATTAAAAACCTCCAATCCCAGGAGACTTGCTTTACCTTAATCACCCTTCATTAGGCAGTCATCTGTTATAAACATGATGAAAGTTGTGGCCTTTGTGAGGTTGTTATTGACAAGTTTCACTGTGTCTCGATGATGAATCACTCTTATTTTTTGCCTTCCCTTGCTGTTTCCAGGCAAACACAAAAATATTTAACCTTCAGGGTATGTCATAGATTCAGCTATGATTCTCTGTTAATTGGATGCTTAGTATTTATAGGAATGTCCCTTTTTATTGGGTTTGAATATCTTTGCTTAAGCATGCTTTATGTAGCAATTATTGAATTTGAGTTCTCTGCAAACTAGCCATAATTCAGTTTCTCTCTTTTCTGTGCTTACATAAAATAATATTAGCTGCTTCTTTAGGTAAACAGAAAAATGTGTAAAATGTATCATTAGCTGGGATATAAAAAAATGAAATGTTTCTGTAGAGTAACTAGTTTTGATTATGCTTGCTTTTCCCACACAGTTTTTCAATCTATTTTTAGCTCTTTTCTCATAGGCACAAGGGATTCTGCACTATAATAGCTTCTTCCCTATCCTCAAAGGAAATAAAACTGATAACACCCTTTTCTATTAAGCAAGCAGTGAAGTCAGTATGCTGACAAGATGTTAATTTTTTTTTTAAGTTTTCTCATTTCCTTTTTCTAATGCTACTTCATTGTAGATAATTGGCCTTGTGTGCGTGTGTTTGCGGTTTTAAACCCAGATGGCAATTGTGTTGTCGCCTCTTTTCCCAGTTAAAAATGTTTGTCAATTCATCCATTAATATTTCAAATATTCACATGTATTTTCACACAGGATTATTATACACTTGGGGTTTATTCATTTAAAAAGGTTATGCTGCGTTAACTCTTCAAAGTAATGCCAAATCATTCAATTATGCCCTTACATGTGGCTTTTTCTTGTTTTGGAAGAAAGCCAGTTTCCCACCCTTTGCTGTCTCTGTCCCTCGCTGTCCCTGTCCACTAATTCCAGTGGTCATGAAAAGAGCTTTTCTTTCGTGACTGCTTTAACATGGAGTGCTCCTCTCTTGTTAAAAAAGTCAAGCATTTCCTACTAAAAATTAAACTGACATTTTTATTATGCTGCCGATTCCGCTGAGTGAGAAGACCTCAGACAAAGGGAGCTTGTGTAAGGGAACTATTCACAGGAGGCACTTCGCTTCTTGGGAATGTGAAAAGCTTTACCTAGTGACAACTAAGGGCAGCGAAACAGAACAAAACTGAATGCGGTAACAGCGCTTCAGATTTCCCAATCTGAAAGCAAAAGTGATCGGTTACAGGCTCCAGCATTGACCCTTTAAAGGTAGGAGCTAATGAAGCTGAATGCCAAATAATAAAACAAGGTGGGTCAGACTAGGTGATGTGATATTGCCTCTGCTTTAGCTTTTAATGTGCTGTGATCACTAAGAAAATGGAAAAATGAAAATGTCATAACTGCAGAAGAGACTTAAAACAGATTGTTTCCTACTTGTAAGAACATCAGCAAGACTAAAACTGGCATGAAAAAATATGTCTTTGCTAATAAGTCAAAACTTAGAAATGACTATTTTTCCTAATTTGGTATCCAAACAGAGCCCCTGCCTTGAGCTAATTTAAGATTAAAAATAAATAATTCTCCACCTGCTGTATTTGTTTTTAAATAGAACTTCTTGATTAAAGTGGAAGTTATTCAACAATTTGTTTGATGAATTTGAAGTAGCCAAATTGTTTGGCTACTTTTAGTACTATAGAATCATAGAATAGTTTGAGTTGGAAGGGACCTTAAAGATCATCGATTTCCAACCCCCCTGCCATGGACAGGGACACCTTCCACTAGAGCAGGTTGCTCAAAGCCCCATCCAGCCTGGCCTTGAACACCTCCAGAGATGGGGTATCCAAGACTTCCCTGGGCAACCAGTGCCTCATCACCCTCACTGTAAAGGATTTCTGAGTTAGATGTTGTTGCTATGAGCTAAAGGATAAAATCTCATGTGTCAGACACAATCTCTTTGGGGATTTCCCTCCCATAGCCCTTTCTTCAGCCAGTCTAACATTTTCCTAGTGCTCATGACCAGGACACAAGAATTACAACTCTCAGTACCAGCTACTTCCTGTCTGACGACGATGATCCCCAAATTGAAGCATAAACAGATTCTAACAGGTCCTGTAGATTCTCTAGACAGGACTCTTCCTTCCTCTTACTTAACTTTAACTGTCCAATTTAAGTTCCACTCACTGTTAATGTCATCAAAATGAAAAAACAAACAAAATTTTTACATTTTTTATGTAATATAGTACTTTACCAACAGTTTAGCACAAAATCGGAAAATGTGGTTAATTTCCTTAATAGAGGAAGTGGTGTCTTTGACTTCTTTCAGAAGTTTACCAAATTAATTTGGGATTTATTATGTATGATTTCTTTAAATATATTTGGATATACAAGATTTCTTAGACTTACTGGAACAGAGAAATATGTTGAGTCCTGTGATGGGATCCTTGAATTTGGAAGGTCTTTCTAGCCCCACGTCTGGGCTTCACAGACTGCAGGTACCCCTGGAAGTTTGGTGTGGAATTTTTAGTTCATCAAACTCTGCAGAGAGGACAGCCTTCACTTTAAGCTGGCATTCATCCATATCTGTAGACATGGAAGAGTGGCATCTAACTGGAACTTATATCTGGTCCCATCCCCTGACATTGCCCAAATTCTTGTTTTTTCCTATATAAGAACAACCTACTATTAGCACAAAAGAGATTTTCTTTTTCCTATTGAAAAACAAAAATGATCAATGCATATATGGTAAGGTAACTATCTTCCATTTGTTGTTTAATATTTGAAGTAAATGTCATCTCACATGTATCTTGGGGGAACAAATGAAACTATCCTGTAGGTTATGGTCCCCTTCCTAGAAGTGGGAAAGGCAAAGTGAAAGTGAATTTACCACTTAGAATGAAGTAGCTGGGTGAATCTGCCATAAGTGACATGAACATGCACCCTTTTCCTGTCATTCATGCTGGTTTTATTTTTATTTTTATTATTTATTTAAGTTCAGATTACTCTTTTCAAGTACTTAATATGTGACTACCCTCGGAAGGAGATTTCAGATGGAATTTGGGGGACATTTGCACCTGTATACTTCAGAAAATAAGTAACTAGGTATGTGTTATCTATCTTTTCATAAATCGTTCGACCCTTAGAGTTTATGCTAACAGATCAAGTTTTTTTTTTATAGATCTACTTTCCTTTCTTACTAATTTAAAAAGCAATTTCTATTTATCTAGCTGGAAACACATTTATAAATTATTTTGGCAATTCAGTCATTGTGTTTCCAACAATTTATCTGGCTGTTGCAGTCTTCAATACTTCTTAGTCCTTTCTGCTAAGTATAATTTTTCTTTCTAATTCTTGTTCTAGCTAATTTTTTCTGTCTTTAATTGTTTAAGTATAATTTTTCTTTCTAGTTCTTGTTCTAGCTAATTTTTTCTGTCTTTAATTGTTTTCTTTAAGACTCTTCTCTGGATGAACATTCTTGCTCTGTTACATGCTGTCCCTGTTTCTAGTCAGTAAAAAAATCTTTTTTGTCTGTACATCTTAGCACAAAATTGAAAGATCATTAACTTACCCACTTTGAATGATAAGTTCACTGTAATTTCTTACTGATAAAAATCTTTAATCATAAAGAGACAAATCCTCTTGGACACAAAGCTGTCATTCACTAACCAAGTTTCTCTCAATCTTGTTAAAAAGCAGACAAACCAAACTCCACCTTCATCAGGCTGGGTTCACAGGGAAGCGCTACCTCCCTGAGAAAATGGCAGAGAAGGCACAGCACATTCATAATTATTTAATTGCAGTAAAATTTTAGGAGCCAAGGTTAAATTACAGAGATCTGAAAAATGAAAATTCACATCTTAAACTTGTCTTTATTCCCTACAAATTCTCTTCCTTGCAAAAAAAAAAAAAAAACAAACCCAAGCAAACAAAAGCCCCCCTCCCTTCCCAACCTATTCAGGACTGATGAAGAGTAAGGAAACTTCTATTCTTTTAATCACTGAAGCTGTATTTGCTTTTCTTCTGCATCAGTCAGAGGAGTTCAAAGGTCTTGGAAAACAGCCTGTGTGAATAGCAACATAACTATCTCCATTCAAAAGGTACTCTGTAAGAAACTGTTTTTGTTTTTAATGATGCTATTTGTAAGAATAAGAAAGTTCTAAAGTTAGAGTTAAAAAATAAATTTGCAATCACTAGTGCAATAATTTCACCCAGAAAACAGTCATCTTATGTTTAGTATCACAGCAAGAGCTTTTTATACTACCTCCAAAAATATATATGCTGAACGGAGTTTAATTACTTTCCCAATAAAAATGATCGTTGCTGTAAAGAGATAGTAAGAATCAAAGCCAGAATAAATTTCAACTGCTGATAAAAAATAGATTATGCTGACCATATCCAAGAAATTTTCTAAAATTAACGTTAAAGATCTAATTATATGCGTGCAAAATTTCACATTATTTAAAGTAAATATATGTATATTCAGCAACATTCTGTTTTATTTAGCACTGACTATGTATCTATATGAAAAAACCTGCTTTCCCTATCCAATGAACATATCTTGACACAATCATAAAAATAATCTTAATTTCCAAGGACTGAAATTAATCTCATTTACCAAGGCTTGGCGAGCTCTGGAGAATGGACTGATAACTGTAATATCCTGAAATCAAATGACATTCAATGCAACAGCTAGACCCCCTTAAACAATGTATAACAGAGATGAGAAATGTCAATTGTGGAATACTTTGACTAGGGGATGGGGTTTCTTTAGTTCTGGGTAAAAAAATATGTAATTCCTTACTTAGAAAATAGTCTAAAAAACCTTTTATTTTCAAGAGGTGTGAATAGTAGATGACCATGATTTCTTGGAGGACAAGTGTTACAGGGCCTTCTCACTCGTCTTTGAAAACAGGCATATACAGTGGGGTTGGTTCTGTGGTCCCTGTGACAAAGCAGATTTATTGCCCCGGACTTTCCAAGACTATTTTTCTAACCTGGCATGGTGTTAGTGAAGGACTGTGAGGTTCAAGCTTCTCCCTTCATCTCTGTGGTGAGTTCCTCATGACAGCTTCCCAGCTGAGGGGTGTTTGCAGACAGGCCCTGGAGGGGCTCTGCTGGCTTCTGTGACCCTGCCTTACCAGCTTCAAAGCAGTAGAGGGTAGAAAATCTATGGGACATCAAGGATTCTTTCTTTCTCTGGGTGTTCCGACGCATCTGTGATGCTCCAACCTTCCACAAAGGCTTACACAGAGCAACGGGAATGATGCTATGAAAGTATTTCCTAGAGGCCCAGCATTTAGTCTGTGTTTGCAAGACTCCCTAAACAGAGAACTATTAAACTAAAATAACAGGAAAAGTGTGAAGCAAAATAAGCTTCCTTTAATACTATTTGACAACTTCTGGAGCAAAATTATGTTAACTGCAAATCACATCTAGCATTCAAGAAGAAAAAATCTGTCAAAGTACACATCAAAACTGAATATCCCCTCAGTTAGTCTGATCTCTAGCATTTGTCTTATGACTTTCATTCAGTGACATCTTATTAGAACTGGTTCACAGGAGGATAGTAACTCAATGCTTCAGGTTCTTGAAGGACTTTTGCAGTCTCGTACCAGAACTATAAAGGTGAAATCTATCTACAAATCTCTATTTATCTACATAAAGTCAGTTGATGATGCTTCAATAGATACAATAGAGAAAGAACACAGGGTTCCTTGACTGATGCAGAGGACACACTATTAGACTACAAACTAGCTAGGTACCACATTAAATGAACCGAATTTTTCTACTTGGCATCCATTTGCCAAAAAAAACCCAACCCCAAACAACCACAGAGCCCATTTTCATCAGATTATAACAAAAAGCATAAAAAAAATCAAAACCAGTTCAACCTATAATCTGGGTAAAATACAACTACAAAAGAAGTTTTCCTGAAAATATTAGAAAGGAATAAATTCCTGTATTTTATATTGCCATGAAATCATTGATTTTATAAGTCTTTAGCATACCACAGTCTGGAATGTAGTAGAGGAATAAAATTCAAAATGGAAATGTTTATTATTTGTGGGTATTACTACAGGAAAAATATGAAAATGTCATTAATTTCTAAAAATATCAAGTAGTTAAAATATTTAATTTGTTTCATTACAGTGTTGGTAATAAATTAAGAATGTACATATGCTTATGGAGTGATAAATCCCTAAAACAGTAAAAAACCACATAAAGCTAGAACCCAGATAAAACCCATTGTGATTGATGATACAAGAAATTACTTAGTAAACATGAAGTGTAACAGAAATACTACTACCTTTTTTCCTTTGGCAAAATTTAAACAAGAACCTCTCCTATGAAAGTGGGAAATCAGAAGATACGATATTAAACAATTCCTTCTCTGTCCATATGGAGGGCTCAGAATGAATGTTGGCAGCACACTGCCAAGGACTTGAGTATTTTCCAAGTGAAAGCAATAGTCAGAGGAACAATTTTCAGTAAGTGGCATGTGCTCATGTGCAGACATTTAGCTCTTCATAATACTGATTCAACTCTCAAAACTGCAGCAGAAAAGTTACTGCCTCTGGTATTCTGCTCCCCACCCCACTATTTTTGTTACAGTTGAGCATCCAGTGATTCATTTTCCCATTTTCCTGTCTCCCATTATTTTTTAAACTGTAATTAAAACCTGCATCCACTCACGCTGATCAAAACTTTCAGCAACTTCTGCAAAGGCAAAATAGAAAACACAGATGAAAATACTTGACCATCTGGAAACATACAGTAGAATATGTACAATGAATGAAGCAGTAATATACAAAGAGCAAGACCCAATGAGCAACTAAAATATGCAGAAAATCAAAGCCTAGTGTAGAGCATTATGTTTGTCAGAAAAAGCAGCTGTTCTGGGAAAGCTGCAGCTCATGGCATCAAGTCATAATGAGTCAGCATCACCAATTCCCCGTACTCTATCCCATAATAGAAAGACAAGCAGACTAACCAAAGATTCAAGTATAAAGTATGATGCGAGAACATGAGCAGTCAAGGGGAGTACAACTTTGCAAAAGATTATAATTATAGCATTAGAGGTTTCCATACTGATTACTCACACTGATTTATATTCCTACTGGTGAGTAGTCACACTGATGTCAATAGTACTACCTGCCAGTATGTGATCATCAAATTATGGGAGGTAAGTTGGGTTTAAGATTCACCAAGGTTAAAATAGTTCAAGTTATATTTAAAAATATAATTTCTCAACAGCCAGCGCAAGAAAACTATTTTGTGTAAAGTGGTTTTATTCCTTGGCTTTTTATCACAAGCAGTAAAATTTCTATAAACCAGAAAAGATAGTTCTCAGAAGGGATGAGGAAAAAAAAAATACTTGGAGATTAGCCAAAATATAGAAATTAGAAAAGTCTCCTGTCACATTTATTATTTTAAGCACAAATTTATTTGACTTCCGTGGATCCACTCAAAATCATTGTCATTCCCCAGGCTCCATCTTAACTGCCCCAGTGGTACAGATTGTTTTGTGGAACTTCCAAAAAGAGCCCTAAAATGGTAACTCTAGCCATATAGGACTATGAGATCTGAGGGATGAAGTCTACACTCATGATACCTATCCTGGGATTTGGAAAAAACAACATCCTACAGCTCTGGTTACAGATCTGATTTACTTGATGAGCTTCTACCTACCCTCATCTCTCTGGCAGATGAAAGTGACACCTATGAGCCAGCAGTTCAACTGCTCACATTAGCATTTAACTCATATGACTTACTCATAATTTGTTTCAGGCTAAAACATCTGGACCAACCTAAATACTTTAATTAGTATTTGTTTGCTAACAGAACTGATAAGACAATAGGATTTAGTAGGATGGAAAGGATTTTGCATAGAAAGTATACTGTGCATATTCCTAGCTTTCTCCTTTTTTCTGTCTAGTGGCATTTGAGATTTTCATGCAATGTTCTAATTTTCTAAGTTGGAGCATTAAGAGTAAAATTCACAGGACATATGAAATAGCAAGATTAGGTATCACCAGCCCTTTCATGTGCCTATAAGCAGTGAAATGGAGCAGTGAATTCGGAAGAGTAAAGTGAACGTAAAGATATTGCTGCTCTAAAACTTGTGCTAGTTTCATTTTTTTTGGTGTGCCTTGTTACACTTAACCCAAAAGTCCAGGAAGGCACTTGTGTATATATGAAAGAACTGAAGTCAACTTTCTACTCTAAGAAGACAGAGCTGGACCACAAACCTGCTGTCTCCATGCTCTTCTCTTGGAGCAAAGGCAAGGCAGGGAAGTAGAATAAGTTCAAACACTCATGCTGTTTTGGCAGTTCACAGGAAGGGGCACTTGTGATTCCCTCTCAGCAGATCAACTCCCACCTCATCTCTGCTGAGAATAACAGTGAAAAAGTTGACTCCTACATTTAATTGGTTTAGGATTTCCTTGCACATAGATTTTAATTTCCCAAACTAGAAGGACTTCTAGGTGAAACAAAAGACAGGGATCCCTATAAACCAAAACAAGGAGCAGTCTCCATCCCAACATAAAAGACTTTTTCTTTGGCAATGACAAATTTGATTCTACCCAGTTAAAACACTTCCTCTGCAAAACAGTACATAGCACTAATATTGCAGGGTCTAATTTAAATGACATCCATTCAGCTGGCAAAATCATAATAACGGCACAGAAAGTCAGACTTGCTTTGCAGGCTTTCAGAGAAGATTGCAGGTTTATCTTCTATAGCCTTGCAGTTCTAAGAAGTATTGATATGTCATGAACAGCTTCAGAAAATCTTCTTTGGAATAGTGCTGTGAGCATTTATTCCAAATTTAGGTTGTGTATCCTTTAGTTTTAGCAGTAATTAATGGTATGCAGTCATCTATTAGCAGTCAGCTTGTATTCATTCACACAAATTAATGAAAGGACTTTTCTGTAATTAAATTAAGTTGCATTACTACTGCTACACCAGAAATTAGTACCAGGATATTCTCTTTTTTCCTGACTGGCATATTCCTTAACTATATGTACATACATATAGTAACAGCAGTACAAAATAAATGACTGCACTGCTGCTCAGTAGAGCTTATATTCTGTAAGAGAGAATGTCTTGCACAAGATGTCTCTAACCTTGCTGAATTGTTATGATGATTTGTTCAAAACCAGGTGAGAAACTGGAAGGAAGTGGCAAACTGGAAGAAACTTTCTAAATATGTAAACTATTCTACCAGTCTATTTGCTATAAATAAATTTTGCATAAATTCAAGTATTGTGCCAGTGCATTTAGCTGATTTCAGCAACATTTCTTAACTCAGTGTGCAGTGTCGCATGAACACAGCTGTGCTGCTCCTGGCCCATGATGTGCTGCCAGCTCAAGTATCTCTGAACCATATTCCTCCTCTTTCCCAACTGAAGGGGTAGCTCAGCAAGCTCATCTGGCTCCTTTCCTGTTCTCCAGACATTGCCCAAGTCAAACACAGTTGATGACATTGGAAATGGAAAGTCCTATGGAAAAATATGTTACAGTCTTAAATAATAATATTTTTAAATATTTGATATTTAAATAATAACATTTTAAAAACCAGTTAGACGTAGTCTCCATCGTACTTACTGAAGTTCCTTTTAATCTCTCTTCTATATAGAGAGAAGGACCAGTACTTTCAGTATAATTCTCCCATTCTAAGAGAGATGTCCAGAAAGAATAATGAATTGCTCTCTGGAGATGTCTTTCTCTCTCCTAACTACAAAGGAAACCTTGAGGGCCACCTTAGTTTTTGGTGGCTAAAGTTAGGTGTAAGGAAAGCTACCCATGAGTACACTTAGAACCTCTCCAGGCTCACAACTTATGGTTAATTCTAGTGTTACAAGTAGGATCATGACTCTGAGGGATAAAATATAGGTAAAGAACATGGGAAAACACAGAAGATGAGAGACAAAGATACAGATTACTAGTGACAAAAAGAAAAAACAAAGAACATATATTGCTGTATATGTATTTCAACCTAAAATTTTAGGTGGCTTCACATGGAAGGGTAGGTTGGTTTTTAAATTAGTTGAATACTTCACAGTCAGCAGCACATCTCTAGCTTCAACAACTGTCTTTCAAGAAAGCTCAGGGATTTCAAAAAGCAAATGCAAATATTTCAAGTTGGCGGATGTATTAATGTGTTACTGATCAGTAGCTGAGGATTTGACTCTAACAGGAAACAAAACCCGTTTGGGAATATCTATGTTTCAGAAAGAAAAGCTAGCCTTTCCAGAACTCAGAAAGACACATAAACTCAGGAATAATTTGTAAAATTAGGATATTGTGGAATAGATATATTCTGGTCGCTAGGAAGAATCCAAGTCAAAATTGGTCTATCAAAGAACTGCAGACTAATCACACAAAATGAATTATACTATGAAACTACATATTGTAATTAGAAAACTAATCTTTTCCAACTTGTTACAATTTTGAGAAAATTTTTTGCATGACAAGACTTTTCTTTGGCTTGGAGGAGGTCATAAAATGTTAACAGGGAAAGACAGCCTACTGCCTGCCTACCGCCAACAGATTTGCAGCCATTGACAAAATAATTATCTGGGAAATATTAATGCTTTTCTCAACTTACTCCTGCTTCAGAAAGATTTCAGTCTAAACAGGGAGTAGTAAATTTCAATGGTTTGTTCTCTTCCATCATCCATACCAGAGAAGACTTAACCACAAACATTACAGCTTTCACTGAAATCATATCTATGATTTGATAATGGCTCAAGGAGCATTA
The DNA here is from genome assembly GCA_028566535.1 of Scolopax minor. Classification (NCBI taxonomy): domain Eukaryota; kingdom Metazoa; phylum Chordata; class Aves; order Charadriiformes; family Scolopacidae; genus Scolopax; species Scolopax minor. Next base: position 11,343 of record JAOXNG010041151.1, read on the forward strand.
GGAAGTATCAATGCCTAATTCAACTTGAATAAGTCAGATTTTTAAGGACTTCAGCAAGGCTTTTCTAGTACTATAGAAATCTGAGTAAGGGTTCGCTTTGTAAAATAAGATGTAAAAGCTAGATTAGATTGAGTTATCATGTTAATACATTGTTGCTTTCAAGATACAGAAGCAAACATGATAAAAGTGCCACGAAACCTTAAATAGGAAGAGCAACAAAGGACTTGTAAAATAAAGATCATTAAGACTAGCTTGTCACAAATTAGTATCAATGGGAAAGTAACAGATACCTATTTTCATCCAAAGCACAATTCCCTCAAATAAAATATTCTCATACTCTCTTGGATATTAACTTACTCTATGCCTCTACCACAGACTTAAACACTTTCTGAAAATAAATGGAGATAAAGTGGTGCAGGAGTTGGGAAAGCTATGCTATTGTTCACTGCACTGTACCTAGTATTTGAAAGGAGAGAGAACTTCAGTTGCCTAAACTGGCTACTAAGCACCTTTTTAAAGGTTTCTATTATTAGTACCTCTCTGTATTTCTAAAGGCTCCTAAGTGTTGCTTTTTAATGCCCTAAATGAAGTATAAAGATAAAGCCTATCAAGGGATTTAGTTGCTACTTTGGATAACGCTAAGTTGAGCATTCAGACACCAACAGCACGTACCAGCCCTCAAGCAACTGCAGCCCAGAACATCCAAGCTCATGTGCCAGGTCCCTCAAGCCCTGACCCTGCCAAGGTTCAGGGGGGCATGAACTGACATGCAAGAGGCAGCAGTTCTCACCCCTCAGAGAGCACCAATGCATTTTCTGAGAACATGCTTACCAGAGCAGATATCTAACAAGGGGGAGCAGGGGGGAAGGGAAAGCAGTGGCAAAAATTAGAAACAAAAATAGCAGGAAAACCAAGACTTTTTGAAACTGGAGTAAATGAAAGTCTCTCTTGGGAGACAGACAACCCCACTGTGTCTGATCTAGAGAGAGAATTAGATTTGAGACTGTCTGCCTCCCAGGAGGTTCCCATTAACCAAAATGCACTTGTTATTTGGCAAGACAAATTTTTCATTTTCCCCTCTTGGAACCATTCAGTTTGCTTTTCAATATTTATTCAGCCAAATAGCAAGCAATTGACTCCACAGACCAATGTTAGTCCACTCTTCTGTGAAGGAAGGGGGTCAGGTTTAAATTTCTCCTCCATTAGCTATTTAATCAATTATCCAAACTGGCAAAGTTTCAAGAGGAGAAAGTCACTCACTTCATCCCAAAATAACCGTTCAGTCAGTAGTTAGGGCACATTTCTGACCTGAAAGTGCCTCTGAGTGAGTTTTTTTCCTCCAACTTAGAAGCGTGGGTATGTTTTGAAAAGGTCATCCACCTAAATGGTAAGTGCTCTAATTACTGGATATTTGGGCATCAATTAGCAGCATGTTCTAATTATTTTGGAGAAAAAACTGATCTAGCTTATATGCTTACATTCAGGGGACAGTAGGCACTTCCCCAGCACTGAAAGTAGATGCCTTTAAGGCAGAGGTTGTGTGTGAATTACTGTCCCGCCATATTTTCTTGAAGCTATCCCTCCTGCTGCTTTCTGATTTCTCTGAATCCCACTCTTACTCTTAGGACATTGAGCTGCTGGAGCGTGTCCAGAGAAGAGCGACCAAGCTAGCGAGGGGTCTGGAGAAAAAGTCCTGTGAGGAGAGGCTCAGGGAACTGGACATGTTTAGTTTGGAGAAGAAGAGACTGAGGGGAGATCTCATTGCCCTTTACAACTACCTGAAAGGAGGGTGTAGAGAGGTGGGGGTCGGTCTCTTCTCCCGAGGGAATAATGACAAGACCAGAGGAAATGGTCTGAAGTTACAGCAGGGGAGGTTTAGATTATATAAAAGGAAGAATTATTTTACTGAAAGATGTCAGGCCCTGGAATGGCCTGCGCAGGGAGGTGGTGGAGTTGCCATCCCTGGAGATATTTAAGAAACATGTAGATGTGGCTCTTCAGGGCATGCTCTAGGGCCCAAGATTATTGGGGTGTGGTGTTGGTGGTGTGGGGCTTGGTTGGTGGTTGCTTTTGTGTGTGTGTGTGTTTTGGTTTGGTTTTGTGATTTCTTTTTGGTTCTTTTTTTTTTTTTTTAATTTGGTTGAACTTGATGATCCCAGAGGTCCCTTCCAACCACAGAGATTCTGTGATTCTTACTCATCTATTTAATGTGCTTTGCACAGGAAGCCTAACTCAGGGTAGAGAACAAGTCTTTATGAATAAAGTGCCTGTCAGCTAGACATTGAAATGCTTGAAGGTTGCATCCAAAAAGAAGTTTGAGTTCTAAAAGGCAGAGCAATTTGTTACTTCACTTTTAGTGTCTTGCTTCACATTAGATGAAGCATCCATATTTAAGTGTTTGAGAACTGGACACCACCCTCTCAGAAATTAAGCAGTACAGACTGGGCAGTGGGAAACCTGCACATGGAACTATGTAAAGTCATGACACTGAACAACTAGTTTGATACAGAGAGGAATACTAATAAGGAACTGTTAATTTTTAACTAAATTCTTACATTTTTTAATTTTTGAAGTTCTAAATTTTACTCAGCCAGAAGTTAAGCACCTCACTTAGGATTTGAAGGATGTGCATCTATCTCTCCAGCCTTCAGACTATCAGCAAAGCAGAATTTTATTTTTTATTTTATTTTAGAAACTGGAGAGAAGACAAAAAGAAATTATAGAAAGGTTTTCTTTTAAAATAAAAAGAAAGAGAAGTACTGGTACTCCCTTAATAACACTGTGACTAGATTTGCTGTCCAAAATGTTGCCAGCCTGGGTTCAATTGTGCAAGTTCCCTGCTCTAGCTGTGGCACTGCAACCTGCTAGTTCCAGAGAATGTTCTGAGATAAAACACTGGCCACACCTGTAGGAAACATTTAAAATTAATTTGCTCACACAGAAGAGATGAATGACTCTTTAACCCAGTATCTGACTGAGCTGCCCAAAGAATGGTTACCTGGTTGCAGTACTTAGTCCATGAGCTGGGACAATGAAAAATTGGCACAGTCCTTAAACTTTTTCAGTCTTCTAAAGACTTAAGGTTCTTATCATTGAATCATAAAATAGTTTGGGTTGGAAGGGATCTTTAAATGTCATCTAGCCCAACATCTTCCGCAGAAAGCAGGGACATCTTCAACTAGATCGGGTTGCTCAGAGCCCCATCTAACCTGACCCTGAATGTTTCTAGGAATGGGGGTGTCTACCACTTCTCTGAGCAACCTGTCACAGTTTTAAACCCCCTTCAGCACAAAATTTCTTCTTTCTACCTAGACTAAATCTACCCTCTTTGAGTTTAAAATAATTACCCCTTGTCCTGTCACAACAGGCCCTGCTAAAAAGATTGTCCCCATCTTTTAAGCCCTCTTTAAGAACTCAAAAGCCACACAGAATAAGGTGTCCCCAGAGTCTTCTCTTCTCCGGTCAGAACAACCCAAACTTCTTCTTGGGACATACACAAACAGAAATTTTAGGACTACAAAGTCAGTTAGGAGTGGGCAACTCCAGGGCAAGTTTGTGGTGGAGTTTGCTGTTCAGGACACTGTCGTTTGACTGGGAGAAGTAGTGTAGGTTCACAGTGAATCCCAATTACCATACATTGGTTTGGTTTGCAAAGTGTGTGTGAATTAGATTTCTTTTGGAGCAAAGTAAATTGGAAGCTCTGCTTACAGTCTGTACCAAATGTACTGTAACCTGCAGTGGGGACAAAAGGATCTGAACTACTTAGTCCTTTGAACAGCTTCAGACTACATGCAGGGTATTAACATTTGGTCCAAGACACTAAACTAAATCTAGTCCATGGTAAAACTCATTGATCACATACCTTAAATATAAGGACCTCAGCACCAGCTGCTTTAATCTACCGGTCTGCTCCCATTGGGCTGAATTACTTCCTAATACAGACAAATACACTCAAGTCACATTTCTGCTGCCTAAAACCATTAGTGTATTTAGCTGTAAGTCTCTGTGTGGATTTTGCCCTCAATCATCACAGGTAATTGTTAGTAAAAACTTCAAATTGCCACGTTTTTCCTCATCAAATAAAATAATGTCTCAATAATTAACTAAGAAGTGATTATTTGGGAAATGATGCAAAGGAAAGATGGAAATTAAGAACTGAAATAAAACAAATCTGAGGAATAAAAAAAAAAGGTAGGAAGAAAGTGTCACACAAGTTAAGGATAGATCAGTAATGATCGAGATGGAACAGGTTAGAAAGGGAAACAGGTGGTAATGGAACAGAAAGAAATATTATTTTGAAGTAATACATTGTAGAAAGCTTAAAAAGTATTTGTATCAGTAGATAGTGCAGCTTACTATTGAGGGTGATCAGTGACTATTCTCTCAATTCTATACCAGCCTTTTCTCATTGTTGTTGAAACAGCCGGTGACTATCACATGTTACTTTCACTTCATGGCATCAAGAGTGTTCTCCATATTTTGGGGAAAATCTATGCTAAAACAATTCAGTGCTGTAGGAAGAGGCATGGCTGGAGCTGGAGACTGGGAATACAGTGCCTCAGCTTCCATTTCTAGCTTTGCGTCTCTGACCTTCAGAGAAACAGAATTCTGGAGTAATTTTTTCTACTTACCTGAAAACTACAGATAATCCATACCTATTACATAGCATTAAGCACTTACAAAAATTGGGCAAAAACATCAAAATGGCTTATCCATAACAACCCACTGAATGGAACAAAAATTATCTGCATAGTAATGTGAGCAAAAAGAATTACAAGTTAGGCCA
>JAOXNG010041158.1:0-27440 GCA_028566535.1 Scolopax minor
GGTGGCACACACACTTGTACTGGATTCACCAGGTTCAGCAAAGGAAAATCTCCTGGCAGCGGTGAGACTTGTTTTCTGCCAGTTCTGTTTATTGACATATCATGTGGTTCTACTATACGTATGGTATGGCTTAGGTGTATACTGCTGACAAGAGAAATGTCCAACCTCTTTCTCTTCCTTCTCTTTCTCCTCTGTAGCTCCTGGCTGTATTTCCTTGAACCAGTTTGTTGATTCAGGAGAAAGCTACCTCATCTCCCATGCTCTCTGGCCTCCCCTTCTTCACCCCATGTTGACACCCTGATCACCTCCTTCACTCACTTATGGCGCAGCTATATTCCCTGCAAGGGAGGGCTGCCCAAAGGGACTTTTCCTTTTGATGTTTTTTTTGGGTTGGGTAAAAGGAAACACACAAGCCTGCACCCTCAGCCTCTGACTTGGGTACCACACACCTCTGTGTCAAAGGTTATTGCAAGGAGGGCATGCAGGTATCAGATGGGATTTCAGATGAAGAGTGGAAATTTGCCTGATTTCTATCAAAAAGGTTTGTGAAGCGGGTGTAATCATCAGTGTTCCTATATGCCTGGGAAAGCTGCTCACGACACTCAGGAAAGCCTTAGCAAGTCTGATTCACTGATAGATGACAGGCCTTATTTATGCTCTTCCTACCCTTCTGTTCCTCTCTAAGTTTCTGTATTTGGCAATCCAGCCTGAGATACCCTCTGGGATGCTTCCCACTCCGCCTTCTAATGATGCTAATGGTGAAAATGCATGACAGGTGATGTTTGGATGTTAGCTTGCTCATGGCAAAGAAAAGAGTATGAGCAGCCAAGCACCTACCATTTAAAAAAAGAAAAAAAAATCTGAATGTTTCATTTGGACACAAAGATCTAGCTGTTATATTAGAAGAGTCTGTATTTGCTGTAAAAATAACCCACCCTAAAACAAATAAACAAAAAAGATAAAAAGGAAAGTTTTGATGGTTTTGGTCAGTGTTCCCTGTGGACAGGGCCAAGATATGCTAATTGGCATGGAAGTGAAGTTTGTTAGACATGCTGTTGATGAATCTGAATAGTATGTATTGTTCAACTTGTTAAGTTGAGCTTTCAAAGAAAATAGCCAGAATAGTTTACCATAAGGAAAAAAATACTATGAAATTGCTCCTATGTCCCAGGGAGTCTTTATATAAAAAGGACACCCCTCCTCTTTAACCAGGTAAGAGAAACAGGAGCTGGGCATTTTAACATTTTATTATTAGTTGTTTCTTTCACTTCAGTTTACATCTCCTAAGAAATCAAAGGAGGAGCCTTGTTGTGAATTAAACTGAAAACAGTCTCTTATCAGACAGTAAGCCCAGAGAGGTTTGCTCCCTGAGACATTTATAGCAACTGAGCTAGTTTCATCTCTTTCTGCTTTTTCTATGTGTTTCACTTGGAAATCAAGTGAGGTTTAACTTGGGCAGCTCTAGTTTTGTGCAGTCATCACCAGTTTATCAAGTGTGGACAGTACGTACCAGAAGATTTTTATTACAGCTTTAATAAATAATTTCAAGCTATGTTTTTGTTTTCATTACTGGATCAAGACTGAGAGGTTTCTAGTGGACTTCAGGCGACTGCTTAATTTACTTAATGCACGTTATAGTATTGAAACAGCTATTTCCATCTCTGTGAAACGAGGTACAGATTAAAGGCTAGGGATAGTTGGTTTGTGCTGATACTTTATTTTGACAACCACCAGCTTTCTGACAGCATTGAATATTTGCAGCTGTTCTTAATAGGGCATTAGTTTATATGCCTTCAGTATAGATTTCCTTTCTTTAGTCACAGTACGAGGATAGAAACACTACATTGCATGTATTTTTCCTCCTCCGGTGTAGGAGGAAAGGATGTTGGGAACAGAACTGGGTGAAAAAGGATAGAGACTGCACAGCTCAGGGAAAAGTCTCCAAATTTGGTCCATGGGGCAGAGGGGGATAATTATGGCAGAAAGAGAGAGGTGTGAGACAGTGTAAGTATGTTGGATTTGGAGCTTCTTTAGGGTAAGGAGAAGCAGAAGGTTGCATGCATCTGCTCATATAATTTGGCTTTTACCCATCTATCTTAAAGTTTTATTTCAACAGTGATTTGGGTTCACTTTCAAAATACTAAGAAACTTTAAGAACACCCACCTTTTTTTTTTCCTTTTTTTTTTTTCTTCAGAGCACTTTGCAACTGTGAGCTTCTTGTAGGTACACTGTTGGCAGAACATGAATCCTGAACCTTTATATCTCTAGCACAGACCTCTTACAGCATGAAGAGAAGATGCAATTTTGATCATCTTGGGGAGCCAAGTGCTAGACAGAAGCTTGGTATATTGTTTCTTTGTATTAGAACTATTTGGTAGGCAACAGCACAGTAATGGAGACCAGGAGCAGAGTTTGAGCTTCAGGCCTAGGAGGGCAGAGTTATTTGTAAGTTAGTGATAAAACAGCCAAAAAAGAATTATCTTGCATGATCAGTCCAAGTCTGGCTTGGCAACAGTTGCATAAAGCTGCACAGGTGGGATAAAATTGCTTTAGTTTATAGGGAAGGATGAGAAATCGTTGTTGTAAATAAAAAGGAAAGAGAAACCTAGTAACACAGTTAATGTTCTGTTAAAAAGAGGCAGAAGCGAAGATTTTCTGCCTTGTTTCCAAGTGTGTTGAAGTATGATCTAGTTGGGAGTGATGCCATTTAATTAAAAGTAAGCATTCATGAGAAGCAAATGATTTTTGTTGAGGTTTTCTTTTTCTGTAGATTTTCAGGTAGGAGTATACATATGGTCATTGAAGCCTTTTTGTGGATTCAAATTAGTGCTGGTTGCAGTTCTCATAATTTTCTATTGGCAGGTACAGTAATGACACAATAAAAAGGAAGGGGAAAAGGTATAGGATAATATCACACATCTATACCACAGCAAAGATGGTACTTGGCTCTTTTTTGGGCAAGCAGACAGCTTGACCCCCACTTCTCATTTGCTCTCAGGAATAAGTACTTGTTTTATTCTCAAGTGACCATTGGTATACCAAGTTAACATCTCTTGACTGATGGTAGTTGTAAGAGTGCCCTAAAGAAACGACACTATGCCTTTCCTAAACAATAACAGAACTGGTATATGATACACAGATGAGATACTCTTAAGTCCACCTCTGCTCACTGTGTTAAAATGCCAAGCCAGGTTTGGACTTAAATACTTGCTCTCCCGTTTTTTATATTAGTTGTATAGTTATGCTCTTAGCTAGTAAACTTAGTGATGAGTATTTTATGGAAAAAACCCACCCTATTGTATTTCAAGAAATTATGCTTGTCTAATCTAAATCCAGTGTTACCAAGTGGGCAGAATGGGGGTTCACTCATCTCAGAGGCTGTAATGAGTTAAAGGATACTTCCTCCCTACACCCCAAGTCTCTGGTGGGTTGCTGTTCCTGTGTCTTGGACACACGGGACACATTTCTTGAGTTAGTGTTGTGTTGGGATAGCTGTTGGGAGAGCTAGGAAAGGTTTCCTGCCACTGCTTTATGTGTTTACTTCTGCTTGTATGGGTTCCAGGTTCTGGCTATATTATTTTCTGAATTTTTGCTTGAAGGATAACATCAAGATTGAAACTTCATGTTACTAGTAACTAAAAATATAATTAATATAGGCCTAACGCTTTGAGAGAGGAAAAAAAAAATCCCCAAACCAGATGCCGGTGTTAATTGGGCACTGAATCACTTCAAATTGTTCATTAGCCTGTAATACATTGTTCCCAATCACCTTCAGTTTCATTACAGTCAGAAAGTGATAAGATAACATTTTTTTAATTAAGGTGACAATATAAATTAACCTGTCAATAAATGGCATTAACTTTTTCAGCAGTGCAGTTACAAGTGGATGGATTCATAGCACTGTTCTTCAGCCAAAAGAAAAATACTGGATGCGGTACTGAGTTGTTAAATACTAATGAATAATTTATTTAATGAATTTTGTCTTCGTCTATTCTTGACTTTCTCTGCGACTGGCAGAGCACCAGTCTTCTCCACATGTTCCAATGTTCAGAATTACTCCAATTTTTGAGGCTTTATTGCTTTGATTTGCTACCCGGGTTGATAAATTCTTTGCCGTATTCTGGGCTGGATAAGTGCCTTATCTGTTATCTTCTCTGATCTGGCTGAGAACCATTTTCGTACTACAGGTTTTGGCAGAAATATGCATTGGTAATTAGTTTTATATTCAGTTTCTGTGGAAACTTAACATGTGTGTTCTGCCGTAAACCTAATTGTGTAAATGATTGTGAAAGTGAATGCGCAGTGGCTCAGACTTCAAGTGAATTAAAAATATTTTGAACTGCAGAAACTGTCTCTAAAAGCATTACTAGAAGAAAAGTGTCTTTCAATGTACATCCAGTGTAAAGAAATTTGTAATAAAATTATTTCCAAGATTTATAAACACTTGTACTAGAGGAGTCAAAGCTCTGAAGGTCACGCTGTTTATTACAGAACTGTTGATTGCTGAACCAGCCCTCTTTAGAAGGTGCCCTACATGTGTAGTATCTTTTGACCAGATTTAAAAGCAAAACAAGCACTATGAAATATCCTGGTGTTCTGTGCTGCAGTGAAGATGAAGTTTGGAGTCCATGGAAGGGGGAGCCATATTGGGATGGGTGGCTGTATTGAGATGAGTCTTTTTCTGGAAGCGTTGCTGAGATCTGAAGAAATAATCCTGAGGTGTATATGGGGTTGGTGAGCATCATCGCTGCTCTAGTTCATGGGCTGCTGGTGTATTCTAAGTTTCTGTGCTCCTGCTGCTGGCTTGTCCCATGCCCTGCAGTAATCTAGAGTGCAGAAAGGATCTTGACATTTTATGGATTTGTTTTGTGCTTATTTTTCTCTTTGTCTGTCATCTTCTGACATTTGCACATGATTTAAAATTGTGATAGCACTGTGCTTACATCTTACTACAACATCTGCTTTTTGAAGGCTACCAGTTCTGTTTCTGTTGGAAGAGATTTTTGTTGTGTCTTTCTTTTTCCCTGCCCTCTAGCAGTCAGTTAAGTTGGTAAGGTTGTTACTGAGGTCTGGAGAAAGATTTTTCCTGAGTGTGAAAGAGAGAGGCACATAAGGAGCTCAGGTATGGACTTGGACATTGGCAGGAGAATATCACTGAATATCACTGAATATAAAAAAAGGGCTTTGGTATTCATTGCTGGACCTCTGCTAGGAGCAGTTGTGGGAACAGGGTCAAAATATTTCAAATCCAAATGTGATTTGCTTAGTCCCCAAATGCAGATTGTTTGGCTTACCTGGTCTGTCACAGACAGTAGCTTTTAACTGGTCTTTAAAATCAATTGGTGCAGTAATGTTTATGACACACTGGCATTTTCTGAGAGTCTCTGTCCTGTACCAGGACCCAGGCCCTGAACATACATGCTTTGAGCAGTAGTCAATTCTTTGATAGCTGGCTTTTTTCCTGCTGTTTCCATGACGTATGTGGTGCTACCCACAGGCATATTGGGATTCTGAAGTGGAACTTATTTAATTACTATTTTTTTATTGATTTGAGAGGGTATTGGGGTTTCATGAGGATCTACCATTGAAGAAAGAAAGAAAAATGAAACAAAAAAAAACCCACCCAAGCATCTGAATGGTGTTTTTCAGTTACATTTATTCTCCCTTTCCAAAATGTAATAATTACTTGTTGATTCTTATTTCCTGTCTGAATAATTGCATTTTGTACAGTTGCATTTGTACTTGAATGTGTGTTTTTCCGAACTAGTCTCCTCTTAATGGACTTCCTTCTTAACTGCATTTCTTCTTCTGTGTCCTTCTGATTTATCTCCTGTTCCCTACTTTTTGTGTGTTCTCCTCTCTCTCTCATATATTTCAGCAGCTCTTTAAGCTCCCACTTTGTTTTGAGTTCTCTGTAGCTACCAGAGGTTGTTGATTTTCTGTCAGTTGCCAGTTTCAGCTATTTTAAGGAAGACTAGGCAAATTCTACGTTACTGTATAATACTGTAGTGGTGAGGGCAGGAGGAAAACTAATATTGCTCAGGGACTTCCAGAGGGTCTGTGGCCTCGAGAAAAATGTGGATTAAATGAAAGAAATATTTACTTTTTTAACATTTCTAGTAGTGCTGTCACTCACCAGGAGGCAAGAAAAGTTGATTTTTCCTTCAGCCTCTCGCAGAGGCTGAGGATATGCTTTGCTTAGGTTGTTGAATGGGAAGTAGAAGATTAAAGGTTGGCTGGTGTGGGGTTTCATCCTAACTGGAGAAAGCTGCTCTCAGCTCAAAAAAAAAACACAACAGAGAGCCGTCTGTCTTTTCAGAGAGAAATACTTGGCTAGATTTTGTGCTCAAAAGGGAGCAAAGCTGATTGCCCAGAACTGAGGTAGTCTGAACATCAAAAAATGCTTCACTTGACAGAGTGGTCTTCTCTCCTTCTCTGACAAAAAGATAATCTTATCAATTTAAATTTGTACTGTTTTAGCATCAGAAAAGGAAAGTTCACACTTTGTTTTGGAACTTGCATGTACGAGTGCAAAACTTTTTTCTTAGCATCAGGCACAGTTTTGCATACTGTGTGGAGAGTTAGATGTGTGCTGGTCTGTCATCAACCCCTTTCTCATCTGTGTGTTGCTACTGACAGGCTATTGAAGGAGTCTCCACTTCTTTTTTATTTTTTGAGGGTTAGGCTTGTCTGGTTTACCTGTTAAGGATTTTAATCTTGAAAGCCAAAATCTTTTCAGCAGGAGAGCTTGGATGTTCTTTGAACTGCACATGTCTAAATGAAGATCTGTGGCTTTGGTGGATGGATGTGTTTTGGCCATTCATGATGGATTTAGCTGCCAGCCTGGAGTTACTAAATGAATGGAAGCTCTCTAAAAGAGAGACAGTGCCAACAGGCAGGCACCTATTCTGAGTTTGCTCATCACACCAGACAACAAAAATGTCATGAAGCTGCATAACTCTTGCATTGTGATTAGTTGCATCACTTATTCATGTTCTGCTAAATAAACACATTTAGATGGTCGACCATGATAAGCATTTCAAGAAGTAATGGTTTTTAAGTGTCGGCAAAGACATAATTAAGCTGAATGTTGAAAAGATCTTCACAGCTGTGAGTACAGTTAATCAATGAAGTGGGTTCTGGGAAAAGTAGTGATGTTACACATCAGCTTTCAGTTGTATATTTTTGGGTTCATGAAAAATGGAATTAATACCCTACTGAAGGTGGTGAAGGCTGGCCTTCTGAACCTCGATGAGGACAGCAACCATCCATTAACCTGCTGCCTCTAAAGCCTTTTGGGAAGCTGCTGTGCTGTAACCCTGCTGGTGATGGGACAGGTTAATTCACAAGGTGAGATGATTTTGTCATATATAGGAAGAAGGATTGCTAACAGGAAATTGGTGGTGTTGTGTTCAGCAGTGACATAGTGCACAGTGGCACGGCAGTCATGGTACAAATCCTTGATTCTTCCTTAATAAGAGGAAGTATAATTTTGCACAAGAAAAATATTATGCTACTGTGTTTTAGCTATGAATGCCTTGATCTTCAGAGCATTCATCATGAACCTGCAATATTACAGCCATAGTTACATACCTTAATTGCTTGATCTCCTGGTTTTACAAATGCTTTACTTATTGTTGAGTGTTAGGTAATCCTGTGAGAAGCAAGAAGTTAGTCTCAATGATCCTTATGGGGCCCTTCCAACTCAAGATATTCTATGATTCTTATGAACAACAAGAAAAGGGAAAAGAGGAAAAAAAGTCAAGTTGTCAGAGAGTAAAGTACAAGGAAACCACAAGGTCAAATGGAAAAAAAGAAACCACATAGCAAAAGGAGAGGTTAGAAAGACTAACAGAAGTGATGAAGAAAGATACTAAATAAAGAAGGAAATTAAAGGTGAAGAGGAATGCATATAAGTGAAAATCGGGGAACCAAGTTGGGAGACAAGGAGGGGAAGAAGGCAGTGATTTAACAGCAGTACACTTTATTTATTTATTTAAAAATATAGTAGCGTTGATAGCATCTACCTGTAACAGCTATGTAAACGTGTAAAATGTGCTATTGAAAAAATTTCTAATATGCATATCAGCAGATGCTTTACTTTGAGTGCTTTATGTAAGCCATAGGCTTCCCTTATATTATTTACTGGCCCTTTCTTTTTAAAGATAGCTTGGGGACAGTGGTTTGGCAAGGTGAAGATGATGGACTTGGAAATCCTCTCTCCAGTTCTATACATCTATACTACTGATGTATAGGTAAGCTGGTAGTCTAGAGTAGTACTGAACCTTTACCATTAGATCGATGCTAAATAAGTTTCTGTGCTTAAATGCTTTTGAGTGGCTTCCCCCCCACACCCTTCCCAAGTGGGTTTTTTTATAACCGCTTTTGTTTTGATAGAAATTTTGACTATTGTTTTGTTTTTTAGACTCCAAAGCCTAACATTGATAGCCTTTTCTCCAAAAAGATGAAGACCAGAAAAATTTGAGTTACAAATAAAGAAAGGTTACATTTTGCTACGTAAACTCTATATGCAATTAAAAAACAAAACAAACAAACAAAAAATTGTCCAGAGAGAGCAGAGCCATGTTTCTGGATACTCATGGTAAAGTGGAAAATCCTGTCCTATGTGAGTTGTCGTAGTTCCGCTGCTGGCATCTTTATAAAACAGGGCCATAGTAAACAAGTCTGTCCTATCTTTTACTTTTCAGTTGTAACTAACTACTTATACCAAACGTCTCATCTCTATTGGGCTCTTACTTTGGGTAAGTGAAGAAATAGAGTAAATGCATTATCATCTTGAGGAATGAGATTCCTCCAAACAAGTGTGTGATTTGGACAAGTAGACAGTAGCATAGTAACTTTCTGCCTGGCCAGTCCTATTTATTGCTAGGAAAATGCACTTGAAAATTAAAATCTGTAGTTTTTCAGAGAGTAACATGTCTAAGTGCTGTTGAAATTCAGTGTGATTTTGAAGAGTAAGTTAGGTTTTAAAATTTTTGGTCCTTAGACTCAAAAACAGATGTAAATGTCCCCATGAAATCTTTTGGTTTGGTTTGGTTTGTGCTTTCACCTAGTCTCCATGTTTTTGAACAATCATCCTATAGTAAATCAGTCTTGAAATAGAGGTGTGCCCGTAGATAAAGAACCTCTGTCACCTGTATGAGAATTAATACAGATTTAAAAAATGATGATCTTAGTTTTCTCTGCTGGTTTAGGCTATACTTTGATTGCCTTTTGAAGAAGGGCTTTTCAACATCACCTTTTCGGAGAAGTCTTTGTGCAATCCTTTCTGTTTACATTTGGTATAGCGCTTGGTTAAGTGCTGATTTGATCATCTTCTTGTAACAAATTTCTCTGTGTACAATTGATGTTTGAGGGTATTTTTCTGTGGCACATGAACTGGTTGGTTATTGCTCTCTCCCCCCTGCCTTCTGCTTCTATATATTTCGTTAAAGGTTTTGTATGAACCATCAGTATGTATATCCTTGAAGTTGAGTTTGTTTTCTTGTTCAGTGGGTGGCAACTATTGGCACTTTTGAGTTTCTGCAGACAAGCATGCGGCTGCTGCTACACTGGTTGGAATCCTTGGTTGGTACAAATAGGAAATTGCAATCCTATTCACTTATTTGTTGGTACACAGGATGGTACACGACCCAGAATGAAACTGGGCCATGGCTAGCGCCTTTGCAGAGAACAAGGGTGGCTGTGTGACAGAGATTGGAGGTTCTGAAGGAGTTTAGTCCCTGTTCTACTTCCATTTGAGAATTAATAGAAGAAAAGAGGACTGACTTAGAGGTTTTAACTCAGTTGGTTCAAGTGGGGTAAACAGAGCTTGGGATAATAGAACAACTGCTGCATTGTCATATAAGTCGTTCTTGCAGTTCAAGGCCTCTGAATACTGCCTCTTTAATGCACCTCCTCTGCTTGTTATGACTAAAGGTAAAGAAGCTGAAAAGAGGAGTTTCCTCAGTAGGCAAAATAGAAAGATCTTGATCTGAGTACAAAACTCCTGTTACTTTTTCTGGAATTATTCAGCGAGGGACATATTAGAGAGTAACTACTTAGCTCAGAATAAAAAAAACAAATCAAATATTGAATTACCAGGTAGTTGACATATTTCAGCTCTTAGATTTCCCCCTCCTACATGTGTCTTATATCTATAATATTAATTGTTGTATTGCAGTAAGTAGTCTTCAGCAGATCTCGTTTCCATCAAATGGGATGTGTGCTTCAGTCTATCTGTTTTCTACTTCAGATAGGGAAGAAGGGACTGTTTTTATTGTCTGAAGATTCTTCTTCCTTATTTTTTCTTGTATTATTGGTAGGGTTTTGGGGTGTGTTGTTTTGTTTTTTATTTCCTTCCTGTTGATTTGGGGGGAAGAAGGTGTTTGATAAATGGATGCCTTAGGCTTTCAACCAACCTCTGTGTTGAAAAACCACAAACCCTCCATATTTGAAGAGGCAGTAATTAAATATTGAATGAACAAAAATCTGAAAGTTGCTGTGCTACCTAGAAAGCCCCTGATGTCCTGTTTCCCTACCAGGTAAGGAATTTAAGGATTAAAAGACTATGGAGGCACAGTGTACATGGAATCAGCAACTCTGCCTATATGCAAGGAAGATATTTTAATTCCTCATTGGAAGTGTGAACCCCAATTGGTAAAACAGGGGAAAAAATATATCAAATTAAAGTGCTGGAGGACTAGTTCAGCAAATACTTATGCACATGACTAATTAACCATAAGAGCCTTTGCCTTAAAATTACAACTTTTCTGTACTTCAATTGCCACATCTTCGTCTTCCTCTGGAGATACTCTTATTTCAGATTTCACTGGAGACTGAACAGAAAGAAATGAGGTTCTTTGTCATTATTCCTCAAAAAGGTGGATTGCCGTCTTTACGTGTTGTTATCTTCTATTCTCCACTAAAAAGATAAGTAGATAATGGAATGGCATTAGCAATAGCAGATAGAATAGAAAGACTCTGAAAAAAACTTCCATATCTTTTTCTTTTTAGAATCTTATTCTACTGCTGAATGTTTTAAAAAATAAAGTTGGTTGGAGTTGTGTGTCTTCCTACTCATTCTAAGTTACCAACCTTAAGCAGAATAATTTTGTCTCACTGGGGATACTGTTGGTTTGACATATCAGCCCATAAAACCCCTGCTGACTTCCATGGTAACTCCTCAATACAACATGCCCAGTTGTGTTGCAGCTATTAAGAAAATCTTGTTTCCAGAGACCTTTCTGAAATCCTGACATGCTTCATGGAGTTATGCCCAGAATGAAGCACAGTGATCAGGGAGATCAATCCAGAAATGTCAGTGGAGATGTGTGGTGTATACCCACCCACCCCCCTTTGACCAAATGATCAGAAACTCCAGAAAAATCCTGGGGTCAGTCCTGGAGCATAAGTAGTAATAGAGATGATATTTTAGTAAGGATTTAGTGATAGAATGAGAAATAGCATTAAGACAAGTGAATATTAGTTCACTATACTGTGGAAGGAATAAAAATAAACAAATAAATGGAAAAAGCAGGGAAGATACAGAATCCATCAAGATGAGTGATATTTTTAAGGGCTTCATTTTAGTCAAATTTTATGGTTTTCACAAAGATGATAGTGATAGTAAAAGGTACTACCATAGATAGCGCTTTTCTTAAGCTCAATATTTCCAAGACATTTTCATTTAGAATGGCAGCATCTCTGTCCCATTACTTGTAACGTGGTTTTTTATTATGAGTAGGTAGAATAACTTTTTTCTTCCTTGCTGTTTTGGAATGGAAGATCTTTGCAACACAGAATTCTTTCCTACTGGTGTACAATGCTATTACTGTGTGGAGAATGCTCCTGAAATATAAATAATGTATTGATAGGAACTGTAGACCCATGTAGGTGGAGGACTAGAAAAACTGAATGTTTGCCAGGCTCTTTTATTATTTATCAAAGCTGGTGAAATCTAGTTGTCACAACCCAAGATACTCAAAGATCTCAGTAAAAGCAATTCTTTTTGTAAGTCCTGTTTCTTTAACCAGGTATTGCAGTTGCACTAGTAATATTCTTTCAAGGATTGCAGGTTCTGGGAAGCTGGTTATGGTTTTGTAGTTTGTTTTTTGTTTCTTATGTGTTTGGTTTTTTTAAAATAGATTTTAACCCATATATTTTTGCTGACTAGTTCAAAAATGACAGATTGTTGTCATACAGAGATTTGATACAATAGGCAACATAACTATTTTTATTATAAACTTGTTTGTATTTTTGATTAAACTACCAGGTTTTCCTCTGGGAATTATAGAGCTAGTTTATAAAATAGACTTACCCTTAGGCACATTTGAAAATCCAAGCCCTCAATGCTTTTGGAGGCCAAAATAGTTTTTAAATCTGGTTACTAATAATCAGGTACTTAGCTGTATGCAGTATTAGCAGAATATCTTTTTTATGTCAGTATTGCATATGAGTACTTAGAGTGTCAGGGTTGATTATTTTTAAATACCCCTAATTGGGTTATATTATATATCTGTGATATGAAATGTCCCCATAGAATAATGAATGTCAATACAAGCATACGGATAGCATGTGGCCATAAAAGAAGTAGAATAGTTGCAGGCGTGTTGAGACACGGCAACAAGACGAAAGAGAGCCCTGTAATAAAATCTCATTGAGGATGCAGAGAGTATCTTTCAGCATTAGGCATTCTCCTCATGTTTCACATAAATGCATCCTCCTCTCACGAGAGGATGAAGAGTGCATTTGCACCGGCTCATTCAAATTGAATGTTGGTAAAAGAGTCTTGAGAAAACACTGAACAGTCTGGCATTTTTTAAAGACTGGAGAAAGGTTAAGTTGTCTGCTGTTTAAACTGCTACTTATTGGATATTTATTTGCTGACCGTGTGTATTCAAGGTGGTGAAAGCATCATTGGCAAGATTTCGGATGGCTGCATAGCACAGGTCAGGATTATATTAAACTAAGGCTGTTTTTACAATAAAGTTTAGATCTTCATAAGTGACTCAGTATGTTGTTTTTATATCTGAGGTTAGTTAGATTGTATTTTGCTGGCAGATAAAAGAGGATAGGATGTGCCTTCTCTGTATCCTTTCCCTTTCTGTCTCTGTTTGACAGCACTGCAGCTTTAACTTTGCTGAGAGCTATAGTAAATGAGAAGCTGGATACAGCATTGACTAACCAGAACATTTATGAAAAATAATTAAAGATAGACTTCACTATCAGGCTTTTGTTTTTATTGTTTTGTTTGCTGTTTCAAAAATAACGTAGAGCTCACTGAACCCAAACTTGCTGATTTTCTCCTAAATGTGCCGAGTGGCTGCGTGGAGAAGAGTCAGAGTCACTGTTGTGGGTGAAGCACAGCATCATCTTGCAGTGCCTTAGGCATATTTTAAAAGCATCACTAGTTAATTATAGAAACAAAAGGTAAGGCTATACGTGCACACTAGATTTAATCTTGCTTTATTCTCACAGTGAAGAGATTTGTAAGAACCAAAGAATTTTTATGTTATTGAAAATGATTTGCCTAGCTCTTGACCCTGCAATAGACATACACATGACCACCGCCATCTACGTATATAGCTAAATATCAGAAATAAATGCCTTCACTATTTCAGCAGGGCATCTGTTTAACAGATCTTAAACATAGTATCTTAAACATTAAGGAAAATCTTGAGTTATAAACGCTCATGAAGTGTGGGTGTTTTTTTTTCCTTTTCTCTGCATGCATGCTCTCTCTCTGTTTTTAATTTCTTTATTTTGAAGGCACTCTTTCCAGGGATTTGTTATTTTTATTAGTTATTTATTTTCCAGAGATAAGATAAAATGTCTTGCGAGACAACTGCTGCAATGAAACCTTGTGTTCCTGTATATGAAGTCTTTCTTGTTTAGTGCAAGTAGTCTGCAATATTTCCTCAAGGGAGTTTTGCCCTGAGAAAATGTTCAAAATAAGTGTGAATTACTTAAAATCAGTGTGTGTGTATGCATTTCTTTTATGTAAGTCAAGAGCTGGTTTTGATTTGTCTATGTAAAACAGACATGTATAGTAGTTGTGTGCGTGGCACTGATTTCAGCTGGCTGAGACATTCTTCCATGGGCATTCTGGATCAGCAATTCCTATACGAATAACATGCATTCACAGAGAGTCTTGGGGTTGCCTGAGCTCTGTTTGGATGATTTACTGTAGAGATGCTGTTAGTGGTGATGTGTTCTGTATGTGCTTGGGCAATTTGATTGCATTAGTGGTCTTGGGTGAATGACAGAAACCAAGCTGTAATTACTGGTAGTAAACTATGCATTGGTAGGTAAACTTATGAAGGCTATATAGCATTTCAGTACTGGAATTCTGGTTTTGGTTTGGAGTTTTTTTTTTTTTTTTTTGTAATGGGAAAAACATTCTTGCATGGAGTTCTCTGTGAGTACTCTACAGACTGCAGTGATGCTGGACATCTGAGTATGTCTGGAATCGTAATACGTAAAATGTGCTCCAGAGCTGGATAAATGCTTTCTGTGAGTTTCCCAGGTATCTGTTAAATAAATTTCCAGAAAGCATGTTTGTATGAAAGTGTTAAGTGAGCAGCACAGCACACAGCTTATTCAGTCCCACAAAGATTTATTCAAACACTCTCCTCTACCACCTCTGTTGTGGCAGCTCATTGTGAAAACCCTAGTTATTACGTTCAGCTTAATATGAAGCCTACCAAATTATTATGGTCCAGGGGATTGCTTTGTTGCCCCCACAATTGTCAGACGCTCTGGATTTGACTATCTTTGTTGCTTGGTACAGTGGAGAATGACAGGCAACTCTGTGATGTGCCAGTGTTTGAGGGGTGAAAAACAGTGATGCCAGCTGAGACTTGCACCACTTTGAATACTGGTTGAAAGGCACTAATGTTTCCAAGGCTGGACAGCCATATTCCTATCCCATAGGCACAGTGGGTTTTGACTGCCTTCAATCTTACGCTGTTAAGTTCATGTCAGTTTGGAGGGGATGCATGCTTTTATTTGGTTGTTCTGGTTCTTTTGGTTATTTGTTGGTTGATTATTATTTTTTTCTTAAATCAACACATTTTTTACTCTTCTTTGAAAACTGGGGGTAGAATCCCAGTATTATCTTACATACTAATTAACTTTCAGTACCAGAAGATAGCTTCTTGCTCTTCTGAAATCTGATGATTAATGCTTGTGTTTACTTCTGAGTGATATGTTGTTTGTCATATCACCACTGAAGTCCTGTTCCTTTGCTAAAATGGGTGTTCTTGGCTCTGCACAAGCAGGCATTTCTTTTTGCTTGCAGAACTCCTTCTCTTCTTGTCCACAATCCAAATAGAGAATTGAGTTTAAAATTTGAATCTAATCTTAGAACAATATTTAGCAATAAAATCTTAACACCTTGTTTCAGAAAGTTAAAGTTATTCCTTTTTTTCTGACTACTATAAGAAGGATGAAGGTGATGACAGACCATTTTATGGCATGTCAACAGGGTGCTTTCAATAGTGTTAATTAACTGATTCTTCTGATAAACTCAGAGGGCTCTAATTTTGAAATAATAATAAATACCAGTCAGTCAGCAGCTCTGCATATCCATCTTTCACTGTTGAATACTTTAAACATTTGTATTCTAGGAGAGCTGTCAGCCAGTTCTCAATCGATATTTACAGTATTCAGCTTTCTCAGAGAACATACAGAATACCTCTGGGTATATTATAATGTTCACACCACCTGTTAGCAAGTACAGCATTTCACTCACTGGTAGAGAAAAGTCTAAGGGACTGCATGGTTACACCTGCATAGTTTCAGGATGCTGATAAAAGAGGTAGCCATTTATAGAGGATATGTCTGAGCTGTCCCAGAGAAGACCTAAACTGGTACATAAGAAGAGATAGAAAGAAAATCAGAGTTAACCTTGGTTTGGGAAGGGTTCTTCATTATCTTTCAGAAAGTGGAACTTTGCTGCTGATGCCTGTGAAATTGTACATTTATAGTATTCTGCTTTCACAGCAAGTTTATATGTTGGTGCTTGTATGCTTACGTTGTAAATGCAAGTGCCATGTCTGCTTCTGGACATTTTCTCTGCTCGTGCTCTGGAGATTTTCAAGACCTGCCTGGATGCAATCCCAAGTAATCCTGCTTTAGCAGGGGAGTTGGACGAAAGGATCTCTAGAGGTCCCTTCCAACTCTGACAACTTGGTGATTCTGGTGGATGCCCACTGAATGAAAAGGCAGACTCCAAGGAAAAGAGTGCTTTTATGTTAAATTTAGTGGGCTGCTTACTCATTTTGCAGTTGAGAAAAAAAACTCTTTTGCTGGGATATCAAGGATAGCTAGCTACTCAGGAGTTTTCAGAAACTCTAATTCTATCCAATATCTATACATATCTATCTATACAATAGATATCTATCTATATCTATCTATATCTACAATATCTATCTATACAAATATCACTAGAAAAATAATATAAAATGATAATTTACTTAATATTCTTAACATACACTTTTTCTCCTAGTTATAATTTAGTTCAAGAAGGAAAATACTCCAAATGGAGGTGGTATTTGAAGTTGCTTTTTCTGTTTAAGTTGTAATAATTTGGGAAGGTTTGGACCAATTTTTCCATCCACCTGGCAGGGAACTAGAGGTCTTACTACACTTTTAGATCTTGTAGGAGTCTACAGCTGCATTGAGAGGAAAGACTCAAAGTTGTGCTCATGCTCCAAGAAAGAGTAGGCTCAACCCTCACTCTTTCTGGTGACTGGCCAGGTGGCTTGGAGGTGGCCACAAGTTGCCTTTTTGTCTAGCTGTTTTCAAGGGAACAGTCTCTTTTAAGGTGAAGAGAGGTTTTTTTAGGAGAGGTAGCTCCATGTCTGAGGAAAGCTGCTTCCACAGAAGAACTTCGGTCTTTGATGAAATCTTCCTTTGAGATACTGAAGAACAATTCAGGATTGTAATTTCCTTTGGATTTAGGAACTTTCTGAAGAAGGAACAAAGTCCTTGAATTGATGCACTCAGACTACTGGATTGTGCATGTATTTGAGTATATGCAATGTACGTCAGTCAAATTTCACTGAAGAGGACACTGCAGCTGTTGGAAAATGATGTGAATTAAATTAAAGGGTAATTATAACTCAGTCTCTTTTTACGCAGGGCTTCTAATAAATTGAAAAGTTATTTGCCAGTGAAAACAGTTCATTGAAGTTCATGCTTTATGTGTATCAAAGGAATAAGGTTATAGATGTGGAAAGCATTAACAGTACAATGAAGTCCTTGTTGCAGATCAAGTTGTCTTGCATCAAATTTTTCTTGGTCTTTGAAAATTCTTCTGCAGTAGTGGTTTTTGTCATTTTTTTGTTAGACTTTTCCCCACTCAACATTTAAGATGCAGAAAATGTAAATGTCAGTTCCATAATAAGGATTAGCTTTGGGCTTGGAGAAGAAAGCATAAAGTTAATTGAAAGGTCATAAACAAATGAATGCTTTTCTTGTGTGTGTTTGTGCATATACTTCTAAATATTTGTTTGTAGAGAAATAAATATTTTGTTTCTAGAGAAGATACGGATGTGCTTGTTGAGCATCTTTGTTGCAGTCTCTAGGATTCTCCAGTTGTCAGTTACTTAAGAAAACCGTTACACATTTTTAGGAGCTGGCAGCATTGCTTCAGTGCTAAAAGAAAATAAATTTAAAATAATTTTAACACCTGATATCAAATACTTACCAAAGGAAAAGAGAACAGAAAAAGCCATCTTTATTACAAAAGAGGTAGCGCTTCATGAAAAGTTTGTGGCAGTTTACAGTGATGTGTCTTGGAACAAGTTTGTTATTTTCAGTGAGGCTATATAAAGTAAAATGCCTATTTTGTGAAAAGAGGAGTTTGCTCAAGCCCAATAATGTGTTATAAAAAAGTATTATTTTTTCTGTTGCAATCTTCAGTCCCTTGACACTACAACGTGTTAATTTCAAACAAACAAACAAGCCAAAAATCCCAAGCACATGAAAGGGAAAGGTATTGGACAGTCTCAAAGTTGTAGCTTGAACATGCATCAAAAGCTTGAAAATGGTTGACAGCATTATAAGTTTGGCATTGGCTGCTCTTAAATATGCTGCTAAGCCATGTAGAAGCGATAGATCTGGCAAAGGCAAGGCTTGCAGGAGTCCCAGCTGAGTTGCCTGGGGCACTGGAGGTAAGGTGCCAGACCCCTGTGAAAAGAAATGTCTGCAGGAGCCCTCTGTGTTCAAACAGTTGCTATTCGGACCCACTGAAGTGCAGGAACTTAAAGTAACATGCTTATGTACTCTGGTGTCATAAGCACCATTGTGCTTTGGGTTGAAATTTTTAAATATAGAAATTGGCCAAGTGAAGATTTTTAAGCTATAAAATATATATGCTGCTTTTAGGGAAATAGTAAGCTATTTCCCTAACATGACATTATTTTTAACATTCAAGGGGCCTTTTTTATTCAAAAATATAGGAGAAAAGATGAAAAGAGGTCATAGCATTTACCGTAAATGTGAATTTCATAAATATTTCCATTTTTGCATAATATAATCATGTGAATGAATAGAATCTTAGGAGCATAATAATTAATACGTCTGTCATTTTAGAAAGAAGATTTCCAAGAAGTAATTTTAGAATGTATTTGATGTTAATTAAATATCAAAACTTTTTCAAGCATGTACTATAGTTAAATTCCTTCACTCGTGGTGAACAAGTGATCCTGGCACGAGAGTGCTGTGCAACCACTGACTGCACAGGATGGGAGGAAACCTTATAGCAGCCTTCCGGTACCTAAAGGGGGCCTTATAGGAAAGATGGGGAAGGACTCTCTGATAGGGAGCATAGTGATAGGATGAGGGGAAACAGTTTTAAACTCAAAGAGGAAACATTTAGATGAGATGTCAAGAAGAAAGTCTTTACTGTGAGGGTGGTGAGACACTGGAATGGGGTGCCCAGAGAAGCTGTGGATGGTGTAGGGTCAGTAAAATAATCTCATATCACCTCCTTCAATACCCTGAATCTACAGAGTGATCTGAACTGTAATACTTCTAGTTATTCGTAATCACTAGAGCACCCCACTGGACTTCAGCAACTTGATACCATTTAGACCAGGTATTTCAAATCTCATCAAGGTGTAGCCAATGCAGAGCTAATGTGGGGTAGCACCTAGATCATGTAAAAGGGCTGGCCAAAAAAACCTGCACTGAATTGTTGTGGAGTGAGGATGTTTTAGACTTTGCAAAGTATTTTGTGTATGATGTGCTCTAGAGTAGCTATATTTTAAAGTATAATAGGAAGTTAAGGAGTGAAAATTTTATGTGTCTTAGTTATCTGCCTTCTCATGTTCTTTTCAGAGATTTTTCACATACTGTTTCCAGATGCAGTTTCTTTCCACAGGTTCATAGTTCACTAGTGGTAGGTAGAAATTTTCCTTTAATAAATGTCATCTCACTTCTATTTTAATAATTATTAAAAAAGGAGGAAATTAAGTTTATAGGACAGATGGCATTTTATAGGCAGGACATAGTGGTGGGGGTTTTTATTCCTCTGACTTGATAGCTATGAAATTAATACTGAGTGCTGTGCTCAGAAAACAAATGTTGAACATAATTCTATTTTGAATTTCAGTCGCGCCTTGGTCTATACTTCATTACTGATACTCTCTTGAGCCCTCTGAAGCACCACATATCAATGTTCTGGACTGCAACCCCTTTTCTGGGATACTAAAAAACAGTAATGGAGAATATATGAAAATGATGGTGTGGAAACTGTTTTTAGTTAGTCTTGTAGTCATGCTTATTATAAATAGGTAGCTATTACACCAAAGAAATCACTGTTCTACAAAGTTAGATTTGTGAAAGGTTCATGATGTTTTCCTTATGCTGCAAATCTATTTATACTGATTATTTGAGCCAGTCTGCAAACTATTAGTTCATACAAAGTTATGGAGGTCCAACTGATTTCTGAATTTCCCTTGTCATAAGCTTTTTTTTTTTTCATCTGGGCACCCACTGTATGTGGTGAGATTGTGTCTTATTGCCTCTTTCAGAGGATGGATTGAAGCTGTGGTGATGACTTTTCTGTAAAAGCAACAGCCAGCTGTTATGTTTTGCTCTGCTTTTCCAAGGACTTCATATCAGATTAAATTGCAGATGATGAGGATAATGGATCCAAGGCAAAGGAGTAGGAGGACTTCTTAATGTGTTAGAGCTGAGAAATGACAGAGAGAGCAAATATAAAATAAGGAACAAGACAAATGAAGCGAAAGAAAGGTTTCTCTCCAAAGGTTGGGCTGGCATAACCAGATGAAGCCAGTATGCATTTGCAACTCATATTTTTGTATTTTTCATAGATTGTGGTTTTTCTGTCTTCTGTTGCATTACCAGTTTAGATGGAGGAAAAAAAGTTCTAACTTTCCTTGAGAGTTCTTGGGGGGAAAAAGTCAGCTTCTTCAGAAAGGAATCTTCAGAAAGGAAATCAGAAAGGTATCAAGGCATTACTTATATATATATTTTTATATATATATGTGCATATACACACACAGAGATATATCTTGTTGGTGGGATTGGGAATTATTTTTGTCCCTTTTAAGTTTTAAATACTTAGTCTGTGAAAAATAAGTTGTCTCTTTAGCCAGATTGGTTTGGGTTTGGCTTTTTTTTTTTTTTTTTAACATATTGATGAGCTATAGCTCATAACTGTCTGGCAGAGTTAAAGTGCAGTTGTTTACATCTCTGTGCTTGTATTTCATTTCTGCTCTAAGCCAAAGTGCTGAACCATAACAAATCTACAATGGAGAACATTTCTTTATAAAGATTGAGCATGGTAATTTTGCAAACTGGAATAGAGTTTATTTGATGAAGTGCTGGTGAAAATAAATAATAACAAATTCATCAACCCAGGCACTTTATTCTCATTCCTGAGCGTTTCCAGGCTTGTCAGAATGGCGTACCAGTTCCCCGCTTCAGGATCATGAATTTTACTGAGTATAAAGGTTGGGTGTTGACCTATCAAGCTAGAACAGGCATCCATTGTTGTAGGCAATGACCATCTGCAATTACAATTCTCTGTCTTGGAACCTGATGCCTTGTGTAGACTTCTAAAAGCTTCATTGACAAACATGCAGTGGAGATAATTAGCCTCTGGAGGCTTCATTGAGGGACATGAGGAAGCAGTTGCCTGGTATTGTGAGGACGTGGGGTCCTTTGCAGCATCAGCAGCATAGGGCTGACGTTCAATTCCTGTGACATAAAATAAGATGTGTAATTGCATTTTGTTGTATTTTATCAACTGCTTGCTGATGGTAATGTGAATTTTTGATAGACTCTGCAGAGTGTGAGGGAGGATGGACTTCCCTGGTAGCGGCAACAGTGCTATTTGCTGAGGCATCTCTTTGTTAGTGCTGAGCCATTAATAATGGTGAGTGATATTTCAGAACATGAGCAAAAAGATGGTTTTAGATGGGGAGGATTTGGTGGGAGGAGGGGAGGGAAAGAAGGAAAGTAGAAAGCATTTCTCTGTGTGCTGCCGTGTTTTCTGAAGAATGGCAGGATATGTTTGCAACGTGAAAATAAGACTGTAGTGTGAAATGTGGCCAAAAATGGGCTTGCAGCTTTTAACTAGATTGTTTTTCAGTGTACAGACTCTGACATGGCTTGTTCTTGTCCATCCATGCACATGAACACCTCTTTAGTAAAGAATAAACGCCACTATCAGCAGTTGGAGAGTTGGAATGTTGTAGGGGTCCCATTTCAGCCATGCCATTGAGGAATATGTTGCTTAAGAAAATATGAGATCCAAGCCTGCTCATCTGTAGCTTTACCTGTGGGTATGATCACACCTTTTCATTAGCTTTTTAATTTTCTTCTTCCTTGTGGCAATATTTATGCTGGTTGTAAGGTCTTTCTGTAAACTTTTTGGTTCTGTTCTTCGGTATGTTGTACTGAAACACGGAAACTGAAGGGTAGAACTTACAGAAAATGTAAATGGCTGAACAAGAGTGTGACCAGTCAGCTTGTTTGAAATGTTGAAAAAGTGGCGATGAAGACATTAAAGTTGATTCTAGAACTTTCCAGTTCTAGTTAATTCTAGTTTGTTTTTAAACTTTCATGAAATTATTACTGTTTGCTATAGTTGCTATTTAAGAGTAAATATTCTAAAATACTTTTGGAGGTGTGGGAGGAAAAAAAAAAGTTCCACAGCTATTTCTGGCATAATTTTCATTTGAATAATTATTTTAGTAGTGTATCCTAGAACTTACCCAAAATTGAGACTGCACCAGAGTGCCTGGAATGGCAAATAATTTTTAGCTCTGAACCAGTTTCAGTTTGGACTCATGCCTGTTACATTTTCTACGTTCAGAGCATGAGGAGATATGTGAGAAGAATTTGGGTGCAGGAGAGCAGCATATCTATGGTTTGGAAAGAACAGTTGTCTCTCCTAATGTAATGTTTCTTAAATTAAATTGGAAATTAAAATCTGAGCATTGAATTCCAGTGCTGAGCTTTCTTGTTTTCAAGAATTGTTTTGGTTTTCTCTTCTTATGCTTTGCACTCGTAAACAAAATCGAGGCTGCCTGCCTGCCTGTAAGAAGTAGATGAGAAAACATTATTTTAATTTTTTTTTTTAGTGATCGAAGTTCTGTCAGAAGCTAAGTAAGAAGCTGAAAAACAGAGTAATTCTTTCCTCGTCTTTTTCACTTTGTCTTAAGATGTGTTTTTTAGAGGATGATTCCAAGTAAACCATTTGGGTTTGCAGAAAATATGTAAGGTGTTTTTTCTGTGTGGTTGGCCATTTTAATGTAAAATACAGGTCTCTGCAGAGTGACTATCAAAAGCCATATTTCTGGTGATTGTACAAGCTCTCCAGTCCTTGCTTGTAAATAGAAAATAGCAATTGTAGACCAGCACACACACATTTATATGTATGTGTGTCTGCTTGCTTTTATTATAAAAATTAAAATCTGACCTTTCTCCGAATGCTTACCTTTCTTCCTTTCTTGCCTCGCTGGCTGGCAGCTGCCTGAGTGGTCAGGATAGGATGGTAGCCACCAGTGTCAGGAAGCAAGGTGGACCAAGGATGGCATTGGCTTAGGGTAATGTAATAAATAGGTATAATGTGTTCCTGATAATTTTATGGTTGCAGAAAAATTATTGAGCAACACGTGATAGTTTTTGTTTGTTTCTTTAAACTTGGTATTATTATTTTAGTTGAGTAAGTGCCTGGAAATTACTACCTGGAAGACACAGCAGTCAAAACCATTGCTTCTGTATTAAAACTAGGTGGCTTGGGGCAGCTGAGCTACGCAGCTTAGGAAGCTTCTCAGCATCAACAGCTGCAACTGGTCCCTTTGTGTTTGAGGCTGGGGTCTGCTCATGTTATGTCCATACAACTAAAAAGAGAGAGCGAGATCGGGTCACACATTGTGCTTTCTTCCCCTTGGCCAAGCGGGCCTTGGCAGTGAAGGGACCGTCCTGTTTAGAGTCAGGAGGTTCTCCCGTGCAAGGTGGGTCCAGGTGTTTTTATTAGTTTGGTTTCCTGAATCTGGCTTTTTTTTCCCTATAGCTACTGATGTAAGGCCAAAGATACTCGGTGGCCACACCATTTTATTTTTAGAAACATATTAAAACAGAACAAAACCACAACCTTGTTAAATCCAAATCCTGAAGTCATTGGTTGCAATGAAGGTTGAATAACATCACAACCTCTTACAATGTTTGCAGTTTCCGTTTGGGAGCCGTGGGATATATGACTCCTTACCTAACTGTGAACTATATAGCTATAAAAAGACATTAAAGGTAGCCATAGTGCCCCATACACTGCAGCTAGTGTGAGATGAAGACTGGATCTGCAGGAAGTGCAATATTTATTATTAATCTTATGGGTTTGTTTCAACAGTGTAACATTATGGAGCAAAATTTATTGTTTTGGCTAATCTGCTAGGTTTTGTGAGATAAGAACATCAAGTGGTTTAACGAAGACAGCTAAGGTGTGGTCTTGTGCAAAAGTGTCTCCTTTGCCGGTGTCACGGGCCCAGGCTCTCTCTTCTCCAAAGCTTTACCTCTGCCAAGTGCTACATTGCTTGTATCATAATGATGTAAAGGTGCAATAGGAGTAGAGAGGGACTGAATTGTGCTGTACCCTGGCAGTGGGATAGTAACCAGATTGCAGTATTCCCCCTGCTACTTAAAGATAACTCATTCCCTTGATATTCTTCCCAGTTTAAACTCTGAAGTTTAGCAGTGGCATTTATGTTTTATTTTGATAGCCTGTATAAAGTTTTCAAAAACTCATTCTAAGCTGGTTATTGATGTTCTTTAAGTCTTTATTCTCTTCAGAGAGAATGAAAGGCAACTCTTGTGTGAATTGTTTCTTGTCTCTTCTAGCAAGAAGAAACTGGATGTACACTTTTTATTGTGTTATTGAAAAATGTGGAAAAATAACATGTAGAATCTGGGTGAAGGTGTGGCTGACGCAGAACCATTTTGTTTTGGAGAGCAGACCCTTTGAGAATGGTTGGGACTTATTAATGTTATTTACTCAGAGGTTTGTGAATGTCATTCTGTGTATTACAGAAGGCAAAGGCACAGAACTTCTTATCACAAGTTGAAAAGTGATATTACTTAAAAAATGATGTAAGCTGGTTTTACTCAGATAAATAACTCAATCTAGAGAGGAGTTTTCATGGGAAGCTTGTCACTGGAGGAGGGCAGGAGAAGACGTATCTCTGGACCTCTTTCTGTTTTTCAGGAGAAAAATTAAAATAAGTGATTAATTTCCTTGTTTATAGTCTGAAAGAGCGGATTTCAGTAATCTCTCAGAGTCTGCTGTTTTCAGCTGTGAAATCTCACCTTTACACCAAGGGTAGTAGTGGAGCTTTGTTTAATGGTGTGCAAGGAAGGCAGTGACGCAGCATAGGGTGGCTGATACAGTTCTGTCCACTTACAGTTAGGGTTTGTCAGCTTTTTCAAATAATAAGACTAAATGAAGAAACTTCAAAACATCATCCAACAGAGCTATTTTTTAATTTTTTTTTTTAACACTGTGTATTGTTGCATGTTCTTATTGCCATCAGTCCTTGTGGTGCTGTCACGTAAATCAGCAGCTGACTGGTCTTTCTCATGTATATCACTTGCAGCAGTTCATTAGCTGTGTCTTATCCAAGGGGTTTTTATTTTTGGCTTTACAGTCCTTTGATGTGCTTCTTTCTGGCACTGACCTGTAACTCTGGGTCTGTCTCTCAGATCCAGCTTGAAAATGTGTTTTCCTACAGGGAATGACTACCAGTGGAAATTCTCCAATTTGTCCCAGGCCTTATACGAGAGACTTGCTGGCGTGTCTTGGACTTCTTTTGGAATGATTTCTTTAATGAAACTGTAGGGTGGAATGGGTGCTAATGACTTTACAGGCAGAATAGACTTCGACAGTAGATTTAGACATAGTCTACTTTTCTAACTAGCTAATAACTAGTGCCCCAAAGCACAACATAAGTGCATTACATAATTTTAAAAGTACACTATAATATATTGCAACACGAGTGTCTCACTAACAGAGCTGCCAAGCTTCAGCATAAAGTCTATATTTTAGATGCTCACCAACAGACTCCGTCACAAACTTCTCTTAATTAAATTTATGTTTACCTGCCTCCTCTGTAACTTAACTGCATTATGAAAAGCTTCCTTATCTTTCTGCTACTAGCAAGCTATCCAATAACAGAAGACTTGCACGTGGCACCGATGAGTAAGTATCATTTAGGTAAACTATATATATTCAGGGGGGCCCTTCACAGCTGTTAACATTCTAGATTTAGAGAGCAGGAGGTAAGTGATGGATTTAGGTAGGGAAGTGTAGGAGAGCGTGCCTGGGAATTTAAGTGGGGAGACATCTGCAGCTGTAGCTAAAAAGGGTCTTCAGTAATGCTTATGCACAGAAAGGCCTCCAGAGACCCTTGTCCCTGCACATCCCGTAGTTAAGGGTCAGAAAATGGCTCCTCCAAAAGGGAGTTCACTGCACAAGACAGCAGCTACTGCATCCCGCTCCTTGGAAGAGCCTCTTTTTCTTTGTCGCCGATAGATCAAGCTAAAGGGGACAAGCATCACTAAACCAAAGGCTGCTTTTCTGAAGAATTCACACAGGCTCTCTGAGGGCAGTGTTCAAGTGAAATATGTAAGAAGCACTTAAGATTTCTAAGAGACATCGAGAGCCGTCTGCTCTCTCTGGGTTTGCTTGGATTTCAGATGAGTGAAGAAACAGTGCAGTGGAGATGTGTGGATGAAAGATCAAGTTGTGGGGGGGAATGAAATAAAAAATGTGTTACTTTTTTCTGAGACTCTATGTCTTGTCTATAACATCCTTCTCCATAGTAGGTGTATGTCTGAAAGAGTGTTCAAGAGCATTGAAGACCTGGGTTATTTTAAAAAAAAAAATCTTTGCTGTAAGGAGTTTAAAATTCTTTGTCTGTTCCAAAAGGACCAGACAGAGGGAAAGGAAAAGGAGAGGAGTGGTGGGTGCAGGGGGGTATTGGAAGTGTGACCCCAGAACGGGCATCTCTGAAAAGGCACCTTTGCCGAGGCGACTGGTGGTTGGCTTTGGTGGGTGTTTGCTAGGAGAAATTGTATCGTGAGGGATGGAGTTACATTTAGCTTGGCTGGATAAAGGCTACAGAACTACTTTGGTTCCCTCTGTTTTCAAACGAACTTTTAGCACTACTTAGCATTATGGTTGATTGTTCGTTGCCTCTTCCGTAAAGGAAGTGCATCTTTGTGGCCCCCTTTGAGCAGATAAATAATTTTCCAGAGATTTCTGCCTGAGACTGGATCATTCCACCCTCAACTTTGTTCACATTTCCCAAGCAGTCGTTGGCAGTGAGTGTAATGGGGTAATATTTTTATTTAAATTGATTTGGGTTTCAGTTTCAAAGAGATACTAAAACAACCGTAGTAAAGAAGCCCTTCATAATCACGTTGGATTTCATAAGGACATAACATCTTGGCAATCTGTTCTTTAGCAATAATTCAGATCTTGTCAAACATTTTTTGACACGCTTTTATTTTTTTATTTGATTTAGATTTTTATTTCAGATGCATGGCTTTGTCTTCAGTTAGAGAGCATCTAGTACATTCTTGAAGCTACTGCATTCCTGGCCAGTGTGGTTCATCCGATGGTAGATCAGAATTAGGGATGCAAATGGCTTCTGTCCAGTAACCTGCTTTTTCCTCAAAGATAGGAACAGCTGCTTGGGCACTGAACTTCCTTGCTAGAAGCCAAAATTCAATGCTTTCTGTGGCTTGAGAGGGATTTAGCAGGTGGTACCATTGAGGAGACTGGCGGGGCAGGTAGAGTGCAAGGGAGGGAGAAGAGTTGGCTCCTGTGGTGGTGGAGTCACCATCCCTGGAGGTATTTAAGAAACGTGTAGACATGGTTCTTCAGGGCATGCTCTAGTGCCCA
>JAOXNG010041210.1:0-15210 GCA_028566535.1 Scolopax minor
CCAAGGGAGGTCGTGGAGTCCCCTTCTTTGGAGATTTTCAAGACCCACTTGGATGCAGTCCTGAGTGACATGCTCTATCTATAGGCAATCCTGCTTCTGAAGGGGAGTTGGACTAGATGATCTCTACGGTCCCTTCCAAATGTAAAAATTCAGTGAAATTTAGTGAAGACCATCTGCTCGCATCAGGCAAAGAGGAGAGCGAGCCCAGAAAGTCAGCATGATTGATACTGGATTGACTCTTTCAGTGATTTGCAAATGAGAGAGGTCAGAAGCAGGGCTGGCTCTGCCGACTGACCTGCGACATCATTTTTGTATGCAACACAGGCTGGGGACGTTACTACAGTAAGCTGTGAAATCTCTAGTGTGCCAAAACAGTTACACTTAGGTCAAGTATTTTGTTTGTAGCTCAGGATGCTTTTCTGAATAAGTGGAATTATGTAAGATTTAAATGTCTTTCCCCTGTTGGCTAGTAAGCAAGATAGTCATAAAAAGTGTCCAGGAAAACAGGGTCTGGTGTCCTTTTTAACTGCTGGACCACATTTCTAATTCATCCAACCTAACAGAAAATATCTTAAGGGCATTTTCAACTCTGATATCTTAAAATTACGAAGCAGAATGTCACGAACAGTCACAGTTTAAATAATAGTACACTGCACTGTAGTAACTTTATGAATTAAGTAAGAAAGAATAATAGGCTGTTATTAGTTTGTATAATACCAATGAGAATATGGATTTTGCTTTTTAGTAATATGTTGCTTACGTTTCCAATTTGCTAAGGCTTTAACATTATCCTTACTGCAATAAAAGTCCTTAAGATTTTCCTAGTGTTATTCTGTATATTATCTATTTTGTTTTCTTTCTGTGCTAGAGCATAATGATCCTCAGGTACACAGAGCTGAAACGTTATACTGCCTCTTGAGACCAGAAAGGTTTCACTGCCTTGGCATAATCTGCAGCCAGAACCTGAGTTCAGAGGAAGATTTTTCTAATTGTTTTCACTTTATGTAAAAACCCAAATGTCTCATACTTGAAAATAAAAGTAAATTTAGGGCTGATTGGACTGTCTAATCAGTGTTTTTGTTCTCAGAGTAAAATCTTTTCCAGTGCACTCAGCAGTTCAAACTGAGTCAAAGCATCAGGTTATATTGTCCTTGGGATGTCAATCTGTGTAGGTATGGCTTAGAAGTAAGCAGTTGTGATTGTAGTATATCTGTGGGTCCTTTTAAAAACTGGGTTTAGTTTGAGAAGCATGGCTACCTTGAGTGTTATCTAACATATATGGTAAATGTAGAGGCTATGAGTATCTTACAGTTGGAATTCTTGCATATGTGAAACTGTTTGTCAAACTTGCCCTGTGCCCACCAATGGAGGTACATGGAGGCTGGTTATTTTACGTGTAGGCTTTGCTGTAATATCATAAATTCAGAGCATTACTGTTGGTTTCTAGGAGGAAAAACTAATTCTTCAAGGTAATATCTCAACAACTGTGGCTGAAAAAATTAATCTTATTAAATATTAATATATATTACTATGTCACAATTTCTTCCAGCAATTCAAAATTTTGTTATGTTGGGATGATGAAACTGTGCTGTGCCATTATTGTAGCACTGTCAAATAACACACATGGAGTGTAGGTGATGCGCTAGAGATTAATGGCATAACGTGTAGAGAAAGATATGGAAGAGGAATGGAAGGTCAGACTTGATATCATGAGCAGAATTCATTTAGAGCAAATGAAGCCTTCAGTGCATCTCTCATGAAATGTGAAAAATTGTGACTTTTCAGCAGATTCTGTTTTAAAATCTGAGTAATGTTTGTTGACAATTACATTGTTGTAGGCAGTTAAGTACTGGTCACCTCTGCCATGCTGGCGCCGGTCCAACCGTTTTCTATTATATTTCCTCCTGTCACCAATGACCTTATTTGAAGCAGTGCTTGATTTAGGATTTAAACCTTTTGCAGTAATTCCTTCTAGTACCAACATATACCACCATTTGAACACAATTAATATGACTTAAGCCTACAGTCACAAAATAAATCCATGTGGTTTTTCTCTCTGGCTAAGGAATTGGCCTTGTTATAATTTTTCTTTCTTTTTTAAAATTGTTTTTCTTCCTTTTAATAAATGGGGTTAAATAAGTTCATACCAAGACTGAAGAATATATTTAGATACCTGTTCCTGTACTACCTGGGAGGAACCATCTCAGTGGTATTAAAAGAATTACTATTTTGTTTAAGGAGTCATGGTTGAAGCAGAAAATGTCAAATAATCTCTAAGAGCTATACATCAACTGCTATACTGATGGGCTCTGCTAGCGAAAGGGATTTAATATGACAACCTGTGACAATTAATATTATGTGGGATCTAGTGGGATCTCCACTGTAGTTAAATGGATATTGGGGCGTGTGGTCAAAATCAAAACATTTATATCTTTTCTTGGTTTAGATTTTTTTATGACTTAATTTCAAAATAATAGAGAAAGCATACAACTGAGTAAACAACTGAAGTGACACAAATTGTCATGAAGACATCACTGTCAGCACATCAGAGATAATCATCTAGTAGAAGCACTGGACTGGGCAGAGTCAAACACCAACTTGATATTTTTTTTTTTTTTCTGTGACCTTGAACATGTCATTTAACAAGTGGTGCATTACCTGATCTTCTGCAAGATGGGGATAACACTTTCTTTTCTTGAAGAAATGTGTGTTATATTGTATCTGTCAGTACCTAGGAATCACTATTGCTATTTTCAACCTAATAGCAAGTAACCAATTCAGGACTCGGTGCAGTAACTCAACTTTAAAATAAGGCAACTGACAGTCACAGAAATAAACTTAAGAGAGGGGAAGGAGTCTGGGAGAGCATTGCTTTGCATTCCTCAGCAGTTAAGCTGTTTGCAGTGATGGGAGTCTAGCAGCAGTTGCTGTTTTTACTAGAATCCAAGCTCCTGGAACCATGGGAAGCTCAGCTTTAAATAAAAGAGGAAGAAACGTAATCTAATCTTCATTGTTTTGCTCAGGATTTAGAAATGTGTGGAGTGGTCTATATTGAATTTGGTGTAACAATGTCTTTGGCTCTTGTGAAAATGTATTAAACAAAATTTGCTTATCTCTTGCTAACTCTTCTGTGTTGTCATAACATCGGAATGTTGTTTTAAGTGTGCATGGAATTTATTTTGGGATCCTAAGCTGTGAATTCCTTCTTAAAAACTGTCAGAAAATGTAGGCAGCTTTTATTTTTTTTTCTGTGTTGCAAGTTGAGCAGAACTGGTTTTTGGATACTTTTGCTGTTTTCACGTAAAACAACCTCCTTCTCTCTTGATGGTATTGACTGGCTTCTCTCAGGGGCATGGTGGTGGTAGAGAAAGTATTTTTAAATACCATCAGTTTGATCAGTTAAACTCTATTGTTCCCCAGTGGTAGATGTGTGCTAGGAACAGAGGTTGTTTCTCTTAATTTATCCTAGAAGTTAAAGAGTAGTTAATCTTACCACATTGGCACCGGTTTCCTAAGGACTTCCTAAGGAATAGAGCTGACACAGAGTCAGCTATACCTTTCCCACTCGTAATCCTCAACAACATGTAAAAGGAGAAAGGAAAATAGCTTAGGAGATCAGACAGCTGTGATTGTGGAGAATGAGCCTATTCCAGGAGGTCTACTCTAGGTCTGTTCTCCTTCAGACCTTTGATAGGTACAAACCCAGGGCAGGTTGGTAGATCAGCACGATGGGTTGCTAATGGGCTGGAAACTGCTGATGATCTAGATGCATAATCCTCTTTATTTTTTTCATTAAGATAGAAGTCAAACTTTGTCTGAGTGCTCCTAAGTTTTCTCTAAAACTCAGAAATAACTAATATTGTGTGTTTTGAAAAAAAACAAAAAAACAAACATGGAACAGCATGACTGCACAGCTCCTCCTGCCCTGAAGAAAACATCTTAGGTGTTTGTGGTTTTATACAGGAATTATTTGTTTTCTCTCACCAAATACAAAATGATGTAATGGTCATCTACTGTCAGAGTGGGAGGTGGACCCAGAATAAAGATGTAACCTCAATATGAGTATGATCATTCTCCGTTTATTCAAGTTTTCACAGAGTTTATATAGACAGACAAGCAGAGCACACGCTAGTGCCAGCTATAGGATTGGCTTACAGTTTCTTTTCACACAAAGAAAGCGCTCACACAATTGTTGTAAAGTTCTTGTTCAAGTGCAGCGGAGTTTTCCCATCTCCCGAGCATAGTTCGCTTATCTTGCTTACACCTTTTCTCATAACTTACCCGTCAAGGACAGTTCACAATCATCTCTAGGCCTTTATCCAAGTCAAAGTGTGGGTTGCTCATTGCAAACAAATAGTGCCCCTTTTCACTCAGCCATTCCTCCAAAATCTACCTGTTTAGATTTAATGTGGGCTGAGTTTCTTGGTCTGGCATTCTCTTGCTGACACTATTTTTTTTTTGAGAGTGTTTTTATAGAAGGCACATCAAACTTTCTGAATATTTCTTGCATGAGAGTACACAAAACCACAGTAGATCTTGCCGAGTAAATGAATGATACCTCTCCAAAAGGCTCACAGTATTTTTAGTCCAGCTGCTTCTCCATCGAGATGAGAGCTGTGCCATTATATATTGGGAGAAAGTACTGTTTTTTGTATTAGGCCTTCTTTTGCCAATTTACCAGTATTTTCAAAGCTAAATTACTCCAGGAAGTCTTTCATGCTTTTATTTTTTTAGGTAGCTATCACAGTAGAATCACACATTCAGAAGTTTATACATTTACATTCTTAATTTGTGACTCTTCTTCGGAAGCTTATAAAACTTTGAAGCACATGGATTCAAATAGTTTGATTTAAAACAAAGAAATAGAATTTGCTCAATTGAAAAAGTGTGCATTGTTCAAGGCCTTGTCAAGGTTGCCTGAAATTATGTTGTGCCCAGTAAAGCACCAGAACTCTGCCAATACAAGACATCTTGATGTATGTTTTCAGAATTAGACACAAATCCTGTGATAGGAATGTGTGACTAATTTCTGTTCTGCTCCAAAAATATATTACTTCATTGCTGAGAACAGGCAAGTCACCATTGTGAACCCTGTCACAGTGTCTAGGTAGCTTTAGAGCTCTAAAAACCGAAACCTGTGGGGTCAGGTTCCTAACAGACATTGGTAATGATAGTAAATGGTGAGGAATGTGATGCCATTAGACAAGTAATCATATACTTTGCATTTCCTATAAATGCCTTACTATGGGGATCTTAAAGTGCTTTAATTATAGTTTACCTCATCATAGTAAGGGTTATTGGGTGTTATCAGCACCATTATACAAGTAAGTGGGGCCAGAAGTGTTTAAGTGTTTTGACCAGTGGTTTTCAACAAATCCACCGAGCCATGAAAATGACTCTCCAGTTCTTGATCCCCCTTCTGTCCTCTAATCCAAAGACCACGTTTGAGCTTCAGTTGCAAAAATAACACCAGAAACCTGTAAGCATAGAGATCTGCAGCTCCTTTCATACTTGTTTGTGTTGCTGCTTGGTTCTGTAAATAAAAGTGATTAGAAAAATATTTTTTTAATCTCCAATAAAGGTGCATTTTATCAATGAAATAATGTGGGTTCTTATTTTGACCACCTGTTAAAAACCATTTAAGGGGAAAATGGTGCATGAAATCTGAATCTGGGAAACTTTTAATTGGGGAAGGCGGGTAACTTTCCTTAAATTAATACATATGCTGTGAGAAGCAGTGAAACCCTCTTCTCTCACCGCATCTCAGATTCTTTCTCAGTTTGGGTCTGTTTGTTCTCCTTACTGAATTGTGGATGAGGCTGGTCAGATAATTTCTGTGTGAGCAAGTTCTTCTGCGGCGAAGGATCCGATGGGCTTTAGAAGTCTAGTTCCCCATCTTCCTTTTTTGTATGCTGCAGCACCCCTAATTCTCCTTGCATTTCTTCCCCCCTCATCCCTTTTCTTTAACTAAACAGGTGATCTAGATCCACATTAATTTTATTTTCAAAGGTAAATAATATATATAATACATATATAAAATATATGCACGTGAGCTGTAACCAATTTTTTAAAAGCAGTTAGGGACTATTAGTAAGTGGTGGTCTCAGCTTTTTCCCCATCTTTGCATGCTGTGCTGCCAATGTCCCCTGAGAACAAGAAGTATCAATGTGAAAAATGAAACCTATTCAGCTGAATCGTCTGCATGACTTCACTCATAAGAGGAATTTATCCTTCACAGTTTGGAAGCATCTTAATGTGTCCAATTCTGTTAGTTCTATGGCCTAACCATAAAGAAAAACTCCATAAGAGCTGAACCTTCTATGTTTGTTATTAATTTATTTCATTGATTGGCTTTGATGAATACAGCAATAATTTAAATCCTTTTTACTAGACATAGACTTGAGCTTCTCTTAAAGTGTTGGTTTAGTGACTACTGTTGTTTTGCTATGCTTTTATAAAAGGCATCATCACATAAGAAAAGCTGAGCGTTTCATAAGGTTTTCTAATACGGGGAAATGATTTGGCTGTATTTCACCTAAACGGTCTTTTGTTAGAAGTCTGGAATAGAAACATGAAACTACTTCAAGGATTCATATATATTGGTAAGCTCTTGGAAACATTTTGGTAATGCTACCACTTGAGCATTAGGTTTTTCTAATACTATGGCCATTGGGAACATACTCTTAATTAAGTGGCTTTCTTGCTTTCCATTGCTTTCTGAAGTGAGATTTCCCAGGGGTGGGAGTGGCTGAGGGAACTGCTCAGCAGGGATGTGAGACATGGAGCTTGCTAAGTTCCCTCTTTGTTCCACAAACTGCACGTCTTGGCTTCTTGGCCAGTGACCTCCCCTTGCAATATGTTTCCCAAAACCCAGTCCTTTTTTTTTATCACAAATGTGTAGGTACTGATGCAAAATCCATCCATTTGACACTTGCAAGTACTTAATTTTTACTATAACATGGGTATACAAGAGCGTGAGGAAACAGCACAGGCATAGCTGTGCTCTAGGGAATCCCTCTATTAAGAAGACAGAAATATGAATGTTGTAATACACACATGGTGCTGCTCTAACCCTTCATGGCAGAGTTCTGAAGTGTACATCCAGCATCACAAATAAAAATCACTGATGTTGCCTCTTCCATGGAGAAGGTATATAACACTTTGAATAGACTTTTATTCTTCTGTATGATCAGCCTGTTCCACCTACTCCATAGTGCTTTGTGGAGTCGGATGTACCCTGGCAGCAATGTTTTACTTCTCTGATTTGAAATTGCAAACCCTTTGACCATTATTATTAAAATTTTAAAAATTCTACTCACAAGCTTTTAGCTAACAATACTTTGTATTAAGAAGATACTTTGAGTTTACCTGTCTTATTGCCCTCTGCACCCCTCCCTTTGTGTTTACTATGAACAGCCTAGACACATCTGTTTTATTGCTTACACTGCTTCTTAGGTTGGTATTTTTTTTTTAACTTAAATTCTTTCAATTTTCATCATACTCTCTGCTTTGCAGTAGATGTTACTGTGTATTGATGTTTGATATGCTTTAATATAGAATTGATTCAAAGGAGGGTAAATGTTTTTGTTTTATTTTGTTGGTCATTGGTGTTTGATCAAGAGTTTCATCTAAAATGAAACCAGAAAACATTTTTATACTCAAATTGAAGGGCAGGAAATAAAGGATGCTTCAATGAGAATATTGCTCTGGAAATAGGTGCAAAGAACTTGTCTTCTGTATTCATAACTTGCAATGGTCCTGAAGGAATTTATTAAAATTCAAAGCAAGCTGATCTCAGACTGCTTGATTTCAAACATGGAATTGGGAACTCACTTTTCATTTATAGAAAAAAATAAAATTCATATATATGTCTATGTACACATACAAACAGAAAACCTAAATATCAGAATGAAGATTAGTCTATGATGATGCATTCATTTACGCTGCACCCAATAGAATAAAAGACTTGCAATTATATAGAATCAAAAATCTGGAGAACAAACAGGGACCAAACGATGTTTTAATTTTAATGGTCTTTATAGTTTTAAAGTTTATGAAAAACGTGGTTTATTTTCAGTAGGTGTAATTGATTATGACTTAGTGGAGCCTTCTTCCTCCTGATAGTTGCAAATGTGCTGTGAATTGATGTAGCATAAAAAATTATCCCAATTGAGGTAAAAACAGGCTCAAGAGATATGTTGACTAGAAATCCAGACTTCTAGAATTCAACATTTGTCAGTGGTGCTGATAAAGTATGTTACCACCCATCTGTAAATCCGAGAGCCAGATAGCTTCAAACCTTGAACAAGTCTTCTATTACTTTTCTATACTAAATTCTTCCATATGTGTTCAGATGTCGCAGGAATAGATTTAATCTGAATCTGTTTTTACTATATTGAAGAAAGAGGTGTTTAGAAGGCCCATGTATTGACTAAAGTGGAAAATATGAAATAACATTGGTAATATTAATTCAGTTTCTTGCTCTGCAAAAGTTTCCATGCTTGTTTAATAAATTCTGATCACGTATTAAACAGATTCTAAAAACTGTGTTTCACATCTTGGTGAAAATGTGGTTGAAGAGAGCTGACACTTAATTTCATTCATTTATATTTGGGTTTTAATGCATTTTATTTTAACTCTCTTTATTTTCCACTCGAAACTTACTGTCTTCAAGGACAGTGATATCACAGGAAAAAAAGCTTTAATTGAATTATGCATTTAAAGAGGTGCTGCTAATAAAAAGTAAGGAAGATGAACAAGTCTTCTTTCATAAACTCATGAGGGCTTAACTAGCAAAGTTCTGTTCACTTCTATTTATTACATATACCTTCTTGAGCCGGTTGGCCTTGAACTGGACAATCCGGGGTATTTAAACTTTTCAGTGCATGTGAGAAGTTCATATTTAGGTACGTAAAACAGCCAGAGTGAATCAAGAACTACTTTATGCTCGGGCTAATGGCATTTGAACAGGAGACTGTTGAAATCAACTACAGTTTTCTAACTGTAGATTAAAAGGTATCTACAGGTGGACAAAGGAAGGTGGAAATAAGGAAGGACAACAATTTAGGTGACCTGGGTTGTGTGCATGTATTTATCTATAAATTATTTACGTCCCTTAAACAAGACTTTTTCTAAAAAGTTTCTGAAGGCTTCCGGTTCTTCTGGTCCTAATCTGGCATGTTGTTTTGTGTTCTGCTCTTTCTTAAATTAAAATTGTGAAGAACCTTTTCTGAGATAGGGTTATACCAGCACCCTTTTACGATAAATGCAAAATATTAGTTAAAAGTATTTTGTGCCAGAGGGATCTGCTCTTTGCAATAGGCTGTACAGATCAAACAAGTTGTTATTAAAAACAGATTCCTGACTGATAATATCCACTATCTGGGAGCAGTGATTGTAGATACAAAACTGCATTCACCAGGGGAGGTGGCTGTGCTTCTTGATGCTGAAATAGCTTTTGATAGAATAGGAATAAGAGTTGTTTATTGCAGATAGAAATTCCATTAATTTCTTGCACAAATCCATTAAAACCTCCCCTTTATATCCTGGGGGCAGTGGGTGATAACTTGAGTATTTTGCAATATCATTTCACATTGCAAATGGAGGAGGGAATTTAGATAAACATGTATTTCCCTTTCTTATCACATTTTTTTGTTTATTATTATCAAGTCCTGGCAGAGTAGGTTAGAACAACTACCAGACTAATGACACTTAAACAGATCTTTCTTTGTAGGCAGAATCTGTTTTACTGATTTTTTTTTTCTTTTAAGTGCTGAGTACTTAAAGCAGCTGAGCAAATCTTTGTGTGACTGTGGTTTACTAAGACCACAGAAAGATTGATTTTTTTTTTTTTTTTGTAGAAGAGGATGCGAACTGAGGATTTTGGCATTCCTGTGTTCACACTACTAGCCCTGAAACCATTATATATTTCCTTTGGGGACTATGTTGAACTGCCCGAATGTGAAAAACCTTATGGCTGGAAAGACTGAATACTTTGGTTGATGTTCCTTAAGCTGTATTTTTATAAATTTTGGTACAATTTTGGTGAAGCCAAAGTTTTCCAGGTGCAAAGTGTTAAATGAAGCTTCCCCTGGAGAGCTGGAATGGAGCCACCAAGCACAAGCATGTTCTCTGGATTAAATCCCTTTGTATGTAGAAACTTATTTTGTCAAAGTACTCAGCAGGCTTTTCTGCACAAGCTGTCAGAGAAAAAAAGACTTTTTGGACTTTGTGTAGAAATTGAGCACATTGTCATTCCTTAGTTCACATCATGATGATGGCAGGTCATCTCCTCAAGGACAAAAGGACAGAGGAGCATTTACAGTTCCACTCTAAATACTCACAGATTTGTGCCAACCTTGCCCAGCTCCTGTTGAAGAGCAAGAGGATGAATAACTGAAGACTTGACTAATGGTTACTATTAAACTTTGAGAAATCTACTAGAAATCCAAAGCTGTTTCGGATTGAAAGAAGAAAGAGGGGGTGTTCACCAAAAAAAAAAAAAAAGAGAGAAGATACTTTTTAAAGATGATTCTGCTTCCTTAAGAGTTCAGAACTCTTATGTGGGGCTTGTCCAGGAGGTATGTAACTTAGAAATACCAAAATATACACTACATATAAATAAAAAAAGTATAATCACTATTTCATCTGCAGACTTGATGATAGCTGTCACCTCACATAGAATAGTTGTCCTTTCACTCATATCTGTTAAAGAATGAAGTTTTCTTTATGAAGAGATTTATAAAGAAGTTACCCTTTCCAGTCAAGGATTTTTGTTGTCATTTTATTCCTTTCTTTCATAAGCATAACTACATATACATATATATTGCTTTCTCTTCATAAATGTATTAAAGAAATGGAACGAGCCCCCTGTCTGAGACACGCTAATCTGAGATTTGAAATACCTGGATTTGACTTTTGTTGGGCCACACATCTGTCGGGTATCCTTAAGCAAATCAGGTCACAGAGGAAATGAAATGGATGCTCCACAGTAATATCCAATGTCTAGGAGTCCTTCTCCCTCTCCCTGGGGTCTGCCTCACTGGCTGGGGTGTCCTGGCTCTTTTGTGCAATGCGTGGGAGTGTTAACTGCTTTAGGATGAGATACAGTCAATGCAGTCCTCTACTGCTTTGCTCTTCATAATAGCAAATAAAATCTGTAACTGCAGACAGGGAAGTTGTACAAAAAAGTAAGTGGGGACAAGGCATTTTTTGAGGGCTGGAGTAAAACTGAGGTTTAAGGTCAAAACTAGTAGAGACGTTTCCTATTAAAAGCACAATAATTTTAAAAGGATGTTTTTATTAATTGCACAATTAGTAGCATATCTGCAGTGTATCAGATTTATTATTTCATCTTCGTTTGAGAATTCACTGTGTAGTTCTTCACCCCATTAACAGCAGTTTTGCTGAACTTGTATCATCATGATGATTTGAAGCT
Source organism: Scolopax minor (assembly GCA_028566535.1). Taxonomy (NCBI): domain Eukaryota; kingdom Metazoa; phylum Chordata; class Aves; order Charadriiformes; family Scolopacidae; genus Scolopax; species Scolopax minor. Next base: position 11,438 of record JAOXNG010041210.1, read on the forward strand.
ATGTGGAAAAAACAAATCAATTAATTTACTATTCATGAGTTGCAACTTGTGAAGTCCCAAACTATTATATAATGTTCTAGAGCAAAATGTGTTGCAATAGTAATTCATATTTCACTGCTTCTTCATGCTAGCAAGGTGCCTATGTCTCCCTTCAACATATAAACCTTAGATCTTGTTAAAATGGAGTACATTTGTTTTGCCTCCCACTGCAGAAGTAATCTGCCAAATGCTCCTTGGCCAAATTCTGATTAACTGTCAGCTCAGCTGTGCACAGTAAGTCTGGGAGAAGGGCAGATTTAAGAGGAAATGCTAAGACTAGGTTGTCTTCAGTCTAGGTCCAGCAGCCTTGTATGGTCACTGCAATTATAGATGTCATTAACAGACAACTCTGGAGCCCAAACATGTAAGAAGACACTTCTGTGAAATGCATGCGTTTTTTTTTTTCTCTAGTCATGATATATCTGGCTGAGAAATTTCTTGCTTCCTTGCTTAGCAGCATTTATCCTTTTCTTTGTGGGTTAACAAACCCACATTTGTTAAAAACTTAAGTATCAGTTCAAACAATTGCTGAAAGTTAAAGACTAGTTTAGAAAAATGTGAAAAATTAAAAGTGAACTCATGTTTCCCCCCCCAACAGTTACTATGGCTCACATTCTTTAGATACTCACCTGGCCACTGTTAAAAGACTGGAATTTAGATGCCTTAACAGTCATCTGTAATTATGAATTGACAAGCACTTCTGCAAACAGCTTCACTAACAGTAACTATATTCAGACAGGAAAATAAATGCTAATAATGGAGTAAAAACTATGTCCTATCTTCTGTTGAAATATCTTGAATGATTTGCAAGGGACGAACAGGCTTGTAGCTGAAATGGAGTTACCAATTATTTCATTAAACCTATGGTGACTTAATATCTTCAAGTCTGCTACCCTTTTGCTGACTTTATTAAGGCTAGCCAATACATTAAGTTATTATTACAAGGACTGATAGATACGCAGGTAGTTTTAATTTTCCACAAGAAGGCCCATTAGAAACAAATTGCATGCATCGGTGACTGTCCTTTCCTCAGCACATAATGATAAAATGCCCATTTATTTTGTACTATTATTGTACTTCCTAGCTCCAATAAATATACAGAATTTATGAGCAACAGAGGATGTAATATTCTGAGCCTAAGCTGTTCCCTTGTCTTTCCCATTAAAAACAAACTAGAGGCAGGTCCATTGGAACTTCCCACAGATGTTCAGACCTTCACTGTTCCTGCTACTTTGTGAGAAGGTTTCAAATACTAATGTGATAAATTTGCAGAGGGGAAAAATATTTAGCATCTGCATGCAATTAGCTCTTTTTCCATATCTGCAGTTGGCTTCTCACCCCCCACCTCTGTTATCATTAAAAATAGTAGCTGTTGAAGATTGTGCTTGTCAAAAAATTCATATTTAAAAACAAAGGTAAAGGTGTGCAAATACAGATGTTGCATGGTTTTAGAGCATTTCTCACTCAAACTTTACATATGACTGAAGGTTTTAAAAAAATAATCTTGTGATTGCTTTACATCTTTGCTTTCTTTTGGAATTACTTGTTAAGCTTAAAATGAAGTTATTTGCTTAAAATTCTAGGTGGGTATGAATGAAGTAATTGAAATTAGCATCATGCTTCTATACAGACTAAACTATTTGCTGTTGCACTGGAAAGATAGTTGATGGTATTCTAATTAGCATTATGATCTAAATGGTGGAAATGACAGCGGAAGTTGGAATAATGCTTTATTTTCAAGACAGCTAGGCAAATTAAGAAACTCTCTTATTGAAGGTTTCCATTTTCTGTGACTGGTTTATCAAAATCTGTCCTTTTCTAAATCTTATGAGGGGGTGGAGTGACAGGGAAGGGTTTCAGTCAGAATTTTTGTCCAAACCAGCTATAATAAATAAGCTGAAAGATTTGCACCCCACCTTTCTGGAGTTTCTGGTAATCTTTTCTATTGAGTGAGTTGGAAACAACATGAAAATCTTTAAATATTCCAGCTTGTGGTTGGTTTGCTTGGGGCTGAAGTGGTGTAGATGTGTCTAAACATGGTGTATGAGATATGAATTTCTGTAACATTAGCAGTATCAATTTATAGATTTATGTTTCGTGTCCAGGCTGGTTTTTGTTGTTTAGTGTCTCCTATTGCAAGAAAATAACTGATTAAATGTGTACAATAATGTAAGGCCTTTGATTCTTTTTTTTTAAAGAATTAAAAAAAAAAACTGTTCTCAGCTTTAAACAAGATGACCAGAAATAAAAAAGCATTGCAAGGGGGTTATCAAATTGTGGTAAAGGCATATTTTAAACCTCTTTATGTTCTTGCTGTTCCCTCATTGTCCCTAAGTAACAGTATGAACATTTTTTCCTCTATAATTCAAAGCTTTTTAAAATCCCATATCAGTTCTTTATCAACACCAATGTCTGGAGAGTGAGGTAACTTTGGTTTCAGATATTTTCTCCCTCTGGTTCCCTATATACTCTTATTTCTCTTAACAAGTAAATGAGGAAAAATGTCTTATGCCAAAACAAATGAAGCAAGAAAAATATGTCACTAAATGTCACATTTGAAAGTATCTTGTAGATAGAACACTAATGTAAAAATAACTGAGGTGTAGCAGGTATAAAATATTTTGAGGCTTTGTGCAAATATGAATTTAAGACATAAATAAAATGTGAATACTGCCAGCAAAGCACAGTTTCCTACCTTGTCCCACACTAGATATAGAATAGTAGTGACTTTTAGGCTGATTTATATGGAAGTTTGGGATGCTCCATAACAAAACCCTGTGGTGTTTTCTGAGCAAACGTCTCTGGGCCCCAGGCTGTGGGGTTTGCCCCAAGTTACCTCAGTGCCATGAGGAAGCTCCGTCCTGCCCAGTCATGGTTCTGGTGTGAGCCTCAAGCCCTGTCTCTAAAGTGTATTCCTCATCTTCAGGCCTGTCTGTCAGGTTGTGGCCTGTTGTAGCAAGCAACACCAAGAAGAAAGGTAGGAGATTTTACTGGCTTCTTTTGTTTTTTTTTTTTTCTTTTCCCCTCTGCAAGTCACACAGCACTCTGCTTGTTTCAAACATAAAATACTGAAATGGGGGACTTTAGATTCTGCTGGACTTGTCCATAGGAGAAATTTACAGGTTTTTACACAAATTTTTGTTTAGAGGTTTGTTGTGGTGCCATCTTACTCCTTGTTATGAGGAAACTGTGTGAGAGAAATTATGTCATTATTTGACTTTGCAGGCCTGTAACCTCCCTCTGTCATTGAAAGAACTATATTTACTCACTTGTGTTAACTAAACAGCTAAATTGCAATAGCTCCAGATGAATATTGCTCTACAGTCCAGTTCTCATGATGTAGTTAAAAAATCTACTTCTTTGTGCATGTGGGTGAAATTGTCCCATACCAGCTCATTTCGGCTGGGAAAGGAGGGAGAGGGGATATGAGTGTCCTGACTGTGACTGTCCCTGTTTAGCTTTGGAATGGAGTGGCTTAAATCTTGAGTGGTTTAGGGTAGGAAGTTTGGGTTTGGATTTGGATTCTTCTTTTTTTTTTTTTAATGCTTTCTGATGCTTCCCACATAGTTCATCCCCATTTGAATAAGTCTCGTACAGCGGAATAAGTGTCTTTGATGCCATAAAGTGCCTGTGGCAGCACCCACAGCACATTCTGTCATCCCCAGCAGGGCCTGGGGAAGGGTTTATCCCCTCATGGCAAAGCGACACCTGTCCTCAGCTTCTCCCAAAACATC
>JAOXNG010041214.1:0-15147 GCA_028566535.1 Scolopax minor
CATCTTATTTTGGGAAAACTTATATATGATTTACAGTCTTTCAAACCTATCATCTGTGCATCTTTTGAGTAAGGGAAGTTTCAAGTAGTGAAGTATCTGAAAGGAAGCTTTTTCTGGTTTTAATTATACTCTTCTACATTCTGTATGAAATATTCTTTCCATCTATATTTTATTCACGTAGAGGTTTAAACTGAATAAAGAGGCATTCCCATACCCTGTTTTTTTCTCCTTAAAACACAATGTCAGGAACAAGCACTGTTTAAAGACATAGGAAGGGAAGATTAAAAGAAATATGGAGTTTAATAATACTCATCTAAATTTTATAATTAAAGCAGCAGCATTCAAAGAAACTCAAAATCAGACGGAATTCAGGAGAAGACCAAGCATACATTTTGGTCTTAGTCTGAAATTCAATGCTCAACTTAACAGAATCTCTACTAAGCCCTCAGAAACAGCTTTATTTAGGATTCTACTCCAACACAGGGATTTTTCACTGCCTTCAGGGATACACCATCTCTCCCAATAGAAGGGTAACATCATTATTTGCTGACTGAGTCTGTACATCCTCAAAAGCTGCAGCCTGTTAACTGAGCTCATGCATCCACTTAGCTGGTACTTAGCTTGAACTTTCAAGCAGGTTAAGTTCAGTCAAGAAGACAGTTTGACTCCCTAATTTGTAGCAGGCTAAGAGCACTTAAGCAGTCAGTAACGTATCTAATTACTAACAGCACCTCTTAAAAAGTTACTGTCTAGCTTAATTGCTAGCAGTTGAATAAACGAACAGCAAGTTAATGACAGTGAACCACTGACACCAGGATCAATACCTGAGAGATTCTGGGAGACAGACAACCACAACATTTATTTCAGTTTACTATCAGAAACTCAAAATGTTTGCCATTGCATTCATCTAAACCAAACCCAAACTCCCCAAGATGCCTTTGCCACTGGACAGCTACTCCTAAAGCTGATCTTCCTTTCCAACTTCTTCCAGGGACACTTATAGAGGTGCTTGTTCCCAAATCTAGAGATATGATGTTTGCTTCCCCTATTAAATCACTGCTCTTCCATGCAACTGGCAGGACTGTCCCCTCAGCAGCGGTACTGCCAGAAACAATCAGAGAAGGTTTATAGTGCTGCTTGCTGATCAGCTTGTGAACCTCTTCTCATTTAAATGTCATGAGCCCATAAAAATTCCATGCATCCCCTCTTTGACCATCCCCACCATCAACCAAGCAAGCAATCTCTGCCAATCTCTTAGGCTCCAATTTACCCCTAGAATGCCAAGTTTAAAATGAGAGCCAAAGACACAACCCAGTGCCCTGCGGCAGTGCCATTTACAGTGTGCAGAAGCAGGATACCCACCTTATGGCAGCCAGGATAGGTTGCCATGGTGTTGAGGGTAGAGGTGCTGGGATTCTTGCTGGTACTGGCCATGATGTTCTGGATCTGGGTGAGCTCTTGCCTCAGCACCTGTTTCTGGTGGAAGCTGGAGTACATCAAAATTCAGGAAGTAAAGGAAATCATGTTATTTTACTAATTACCCATATGTGTGCACATATATACATATACATACACATATATACAAATATACATGTCATATAAGAACATACTTGTTTCTTGCAGTCACATATGCAGCACACATCCTTCCTTTTCAGATGACTGCTATTTGAGAAGCACTGGGAAGGAGACCTATATTCAGAAAGAGCAGCACAATTCAGGGTTGACCTGTTCAAGAAGCTTCTTTCCAGACATCTTTTGAGGAGCTATCTATTATTATTCAAGTACTAAAAAAGATGGAATGCAATGATGGAACAGGATATCGTTATTGATTAAACAAATCCTCAGAGGCTGCACAAAGTGAGAAATAAGAGTGACTGCTGCAGTAAGACACCTGTACAAAGCTTTTTCCAATCATTTCTTTGTTTTCCCAGCAGCCTTATAAAACATTGTCCCATTCTCAGTATAAAACTTGCTTTACATATATCTCATCACCAAAAAAGATAAGCCATAAAAGGTTTAACACTTGTGTTTCAAAATAGAGAACCGAATTGGCTAGCTAATTTCTGCTGTTTCACACAAGACTTCCCAGTCTATCTTGCTCTGTCCTGTTTCATGCACCCAAGGAGAACAATAATCTGTCAGATGGAAAAGAAAGTGTCACCCAGAATATTTTTCTGCACTGGCTGTTCCACCTCTTCAGAGAACTCCTGCTAGTACATGGCAATTATATTTTAAACAAAGGTATTCTGCAGACCATGTATTCCTGTAAATCTCCATTATAACTCACACAAACAAAACAGAGATGGAGGGTTATACAGATGGCTAGGTACTGCAGTGACTTTCTTCAGCATAGAAATGGTCTCATACAGTTTGAGATGGCCAATTAGGAGTTGAAGTCTCAATTTAAGACAGAGTTTTTCTCCACTATCACTTAAACCCTATTAAATATAAATACTTCATTCTCATTAGTGGCTGAAGGAAGGTTTCATTTTCCAAGAAAACAACTCAGAAGTCATGAAATCTCAAAATTATGTAGTGTTCATATCTCCAGCAGACATTGCAAAGTCTTCTACCCCCCTCCCCCTCCCCGAAAACAGTCCTTGAAAGAACTCTGAGCTGTAAGTGGAGGAATGCATTTAATACTCTGGTATTCATCCCACACGTGGTGCTAAATTCTTCTTTACAGTATAATAATCAGTGCTCTGCAACCCAGCGTGGAAGTTCAGCTGTGACTCAGATCCTCCAATCAATGCTGTTAAATGACTGATCACCCACCCGACTAATTGAAAAACTAGCTGGAGTTTATAATCCTTGGACACATCCTGTCCCACCCTAAGAGCTATCCTGCCACGCTCAATACAAGGAAGGTAAGCAGATAGGATTAGCAAAATATGCAGCGCCGAAGCAGAGGAGTGTCTTTGGTTCCTGCTTGGGCTTCTACTTTTGGTTTGCTGCAAAGTCCTGTTAAGATGGAGAGAGTGCAAAGGTGCAAACCTTTTTCCTCCTACTTCCAGCCACCATGGCTTATTTAACAAGGAGCTGCCACTCCATTTTAGAAGAGCTCACTGCTGTGGATTGCAGGCCACCTACATCCCAAATGGATGACTAGCAGGCAAAGAGATCTTATTCCAGAGGAATGTACCTGGCTGGTATCTGGCGAGGCTGGGATTTCAGGCAAACCCCTCTCATTGCTGGTTAGTTATGAGTATAGGAGTATGCTGTCTTTAGGTTGATCTCTGCTCATGCTGTGGGATCTTTTGATTCCTTTTCTAATCAAACACAGTTTCTAGAAATTCCAACTCAAACTAGTTCAAGAGATTTGACTATTCCTGCCATCTCATTTGACCTACAAATAGGAACTAAAGAGAAATTTATGAGAGAACTTACAGTAAGCTTCCTTCCCTTCTACAGATGAGAAATTCAAGAGTCATATACTCCAGACTTCTGAAGACACTGTAGGTGTAAGGCTGCCAGAAGTATTTACATGGTCCTATCTGTTCATCATGGTGACGATGAACCATTTAGTAGTAGGAAGTAGCAACAGAACTGGAACAGGTCCCCTTGACCATGGTAGGTTTCAGCTGCTCCTACCAAAAAGTGCATTTCAAATCTTAGGTGCAAACTTGCAAGTCTGTTAGCAGGTTGAAGACAAGCACATGATCCTTGTGAGCCTCAATGAGCATGTCAGGTCTGGAAAACCATACCTAAGCTAGGCAGGGCTGTGACACACAAAGGGAGGGAAGTGGAGAACGACATGTGGGCAGTTTTTGCAAAGCCTGGCATCTGCAACTGCTTGGAGAGAGATTTGGTCCCAGGGGTGCTGCATCCAGGCTAAACTATTTCAGGTGCAAAAAGCCCTACCCTTTGCAGGGGAAAGCTTCCTAACACTGAAGCATGTTATGGTGATCAAGCATGGGGCAACTGTGTGAAGTGTTTCTCTGCCATCCCACTCACTTCTCCCCGACCCATGCTAGGCATCTCCTAAGAGCAACGTGCATCAAACATTTATCTTTCTCTGTGCTCCTCTGCACTGTTTCTTTCCTACGAGATGGACCAGGAGGAGCTATCAGAACTAACACTTCCTTTCTAACCACTGTGGCTAAAAAAGAAAATTATTTTTTTTATTGAGAGCTTGTTCCTTCTCCCTTTTCAAACAGATATGATGGGCCTACTCCCAGACGAATGGCAAAAAAGTACAATTTGCATCCCGAGAGGAAGAAGAAAACTGAGATTAAACCAATTAGATACATTAGGGATTTTTAGATACATTAGGGATTTATTCTGACTTATTTTCACTAAGTTTATAAGATTTCTGCCTTTTCCTTGCATAGCTACTGCTAAAGTTCCCCCTTGTTGAGTAATGAGTTACATACCCAAGCTATTCAGTATATGCTACTGTAAGTATTTATATTTGCAATTTACATGAACATGATGAAGCTTATATGTGTTGAAAGTGCCAGCATAACTCTGAGACATGAAAATTTAAGCCCTTAAAATACTGTGATGAAGATTTTTAAGCCTAATTTTTTATTTTAGGTATCTCGGCCTTTTTGTCTCCACTCAGGCACATGTAATAGCCCAGTTTTCAGAGGACATGTTATTAGAAATACTGATTTAAAAAAAAAATTCAAAAATTGGTCATATAAGATTATTATCTGGATTAGAAAACACGGGTAGGACTTCTTAAGGCAAGTTTAGTTCATGAAATAAGGCATGGGGCCAAGTTCTACAGCTAACTGGTGAAGTGGTCTGAACACTTTATGAAATGGACATCTTGAAATGGGAGAGAAAAGCTTTTCAAATAACTGGAAACAAGCTCCTAGCTGCATTCAAGTTTAACATGTATGAGCTAGGAATCCATCTGCTATGCTTAATATAGGATAGGGAAATTATTTTCTGCTTATGCCCTGTTCTGACTTAGATTGCTATCAACACCAACAACTGAATGAAGCTCCCCTGGAAAATAAAAGTCACGACTAACTTAGAAATAAATTATGGACAAGGAAATATGAACATTTCACTGTATTTTATTTTTAAAAAAATTTTCTTGTTGATAACAAATTTTGCAAGACATAGTACAAGAAAATTAAGAAAAGAGCAATGATTTAATTTCTAATGATGTAACAACTTCCTCATGTGCTCCTAATGTCAACATCCTTAATGGTAAATCATAAATAGTCCTAACTCTTCACTGCAAAAATTTAATTATTATTAGCCATTATTAGCTGCTGGCATTCATGCGAACTTAATAAATGTTTTTCCTTAGAATTCTGCTACAGTTTTGCTATACGTTATTGTAATTCATTTAGTCTAGAACTATGGTGATAGCTTTGAAAGGGTAGATATTAAAGGTTTCTATTGTCTTAGATTATGCTGAGCCTTAAATGAAAAATAAGGACTTAATCGTACACAAGCAGAGTTTGTGCCAAGATAAGTGGAATCAAATTCCTTGTGAAAATGAATCAAAACCTTTGCTTAGCAATGGGCAAGTTTGCTTCAAGAAATGCCTGACAAGATGGTAGAATCACAAAAATGAGTTCATGCACTGTCTCAGAATAACTGAGTAGAACTAAATACAGAGTGAAAGATCACCTTATTTTGGTGTTTGCTAGCTTAACATAGTATCAAGACTTGTTTAAGTCCCAATCGACATGGCCATAAACCTTACAGGAGCCTCCTCCAGCACCCTTTCTGTGGACTGGTGCCACATCCCACCATCTCCTTGAAGCTTGCCTATGTGCTGATGGCAGCAGTCAGTTGGGGGAAGAAGGGATTGAGGGATTATGGGGCAGTGAGCTGGTGAAAGCACATAGATGGGGAAAGCCAGGAATAGGCTGCCTGCCACAGTCACTGTAGGCAAGATTCACTGCACAAGCCAAAAATTGTTAGCATTGAATAACAACCAGCTTCTTCAGGATCTCATGGACAGAAATTTAGAGGTTTTGCTCAAGCATTCAGTTGGGGTAGTTGCAAATCCTGGTTTTTAATTCCAGAGTTGTTGGAAGCAGTGCTAGGGATGAACTACAAGGGATATCATTCATTACCAGTGATCTAATCTGAACTGAGAGACAAAGCATCACCCAGTGCTAGTAAATCCTAGTTTCAGAGACTGGTATGAACACCTCTTCCAACTCCTCCATAAGTCAAGCAGTATGAGTTTCTTCTGTGACAAACCAAAGGACAATATGTGTTATTATATGAGCAGAAACTTCAAATTGTGGCAACTTTTGCTCTCCATGTTTGATTTTTCAAATGCTGACAGATATGGTCTGTAGAAAGTCTGTGTGCCACAGAGCAGAATTTCCATAGCTCCTGTTCCCACCAACCGTCCACACAAAGCAATTGCCAATAAATCTCAACATTTTCTATGCTGTATTTTGAGATACTGTTTATTACTTGTAGCTATAATGTATCCAAAACTCTTTTGTAGAAAGAAAAAAAAAAAACAAACCAGGACTTCTATCTTAGGCATCCTGGTACTTTGTTCTTTAAAAATATATGTGTGGTCAATGAACTGGTGCAGTGGCCATGAGAAAAGAATAGATGCGTACCCTGCCCTGGCCCATTACCTTCTTATTCATTTCAACACACTGCTTGATTTGTGGCTTTTGCCCCTTATTCAGCTGTTTATTTTAAAGTAGTGCTCATTGAAATTCCTGTCATTGCTTCCTCCTTATTTTTCCATTTTGCCTGATGTAGCTTGGCATGTTCGGCAAGTGTTAAGTAGGCCCAACTCAGTCTTGGCCTCTGCATGCACAACTTGACTGGCATCAGAGACAGGGGACTAATAACAGGACAGGCTTGGTGCTATGGATGCACTGCACGTCTCAACACAAACCAACGACTTTGTTATCCCCCTTATTAGTTTCACATGCAGCTGCTGCCTTTAAGCCCAACCATAAAGTTATGCTTAGTTCTTATAAAAGTGAAAACTTCCTGGAGTTTGTTTGCTTGCCTTGCTTCAGATTTCCATTAATGGTGGCGGCTCCCTCTCTTGGGTCCCATCCTCTGCAGTCTTACTACAGGACTTGGGAAGGTGAGGCAGTTTGACCTGTGCTGTGTTATTCATCTGTAACCCTTCTGCAAAAAAGGACTCTGAACTCTTCTTCCTCCCACTCTCCCCACCATTTTTTTAACTTTTCCCCCCAGTCTTAGGAATCAGCAGAAGTAGAAATTCTAGGTACTCCCAAGGCATGTGGTGTTCATTTTGGGGGGGAGGGGGGGGTTGTGTTGACTTATTTATTAAACATATTACAGCCTCTGTTAAAAGTAAGTAGTTCTTCTAACTGAAAAGATGCCCAATGTAATTTTCTATCCATTTTGAATTCACAAGAAAAAATGGAACAAAATACTACAAGAAATGGCTGCTGTCACCTAGCACAAATAAACATTTCAGACTCTTGAGTGCAACTTTATGCATTTGAAATGTAGACTTATACAAGCCTTTCAGTACCAAATGGTTTAAAGAAAATGCCTAGGTAGCACTTCCCAGATGTCTATTTTCTGTGTTTTGATTTGGGACAGATACAAAGGAAAATTGGTTGTAAGACATCTGCCTGCAGAATAGCAAATAAATCTCCCTTTATTTTAAGAATCTTTAAATGCTGAATTTATCAGGGTCATCACACAAAAGTTGAGAGCTTGCTAGGTGCAAAGGGTGTGATTTTCTTGCTTCTGTAAACTCAATTAAACAGCAACCAGAAGAATAAGTTCCATGGAGTAAATAAATTATGGTAATAGATACATAGCATCTCACATTGGCTTGTGACATTAAAATATGAAAGCGGGCATAGAAGGGTCAAAACCAAAAAGACTTTAGAAGAGGTGTGTACAGAGAAGAGATAATAAGGAAATTGTGCAGACTCTTATCACAATTACTTATGACTTTCTCTTGGGATCGCATGTCTCTGTACTCTTCCTCTACCTTGGTTGACTCTCCCTATAAAGCATTTTATGGGACATGTTAAGTATTTTATGTAAAAAATAAGTTGTATTGCATTGCATTGTAACAGGTCAAGGCAGGAAGGACACATTGCCAGAATAGCTAGTTAATCTCTTCCATCTTTCCCATGCTGTCATTAATGCTTATCTGTTCCCACAGGTATTGCAAAGTCATCTGTTTTCTCCAGTGGCATAGTACAATAATAAAATCTTTTGATTTGACACGCTAGTTGTTTGTGATGCTGGGTTTTTTCATGTTCATTTTGAGATCAGATTTGCACTTTCTTGTCTGTAATGTTTTTATCATCTTCTCTAGCTTTTTTTTTTTCTTTCTGGGAACTCAGGATTTTAACTTCACATTTCTGTCATCTCCCCTTGTCAGAGTGGTTTGATGTTAATGCATACACGGTAAATGCATTTGTTTTAGATCATAATGTTTAAAGATCCTATGAATTAATTGGCTGAGTGTCTTTGTGGGGCTTTCGTCTTATTTATTATTCTACCTATTGCAATCAAAATCTGTCCAGGCCTTCCCTGCTCATCTTGTGCTGAAGGGGGAACCCACTACAAGATCCTGTGTCCTGCTCTGATGCCAGAAAAAAGCTTTCTCATTTTATAAGGATTCCTTGACCAGCCCTGTCAACTTCTTGAGCAAGCACAGGGTATGTCTTGTAGGTTTATCCAAAATGATTTTGGGCAAAAAAAATAGCTAAGGTCATTAGCAGGCACTCTATGCTAGCATAGCTTTCAAATGCCCCTCCTTTCAGGATGTTTACAATTTCAGTTTCTGAAGAAGTCTATGTCTTGCATTGCATTGCTTTTGAAAAATCCTGCAACTTTTTATGTTCCCTTAGGACTTCTTTTTCTTTTCTTCTCTTCTGGATCCTTGTGAGATGTTACCATTTGCCTTGGGAGATCAATAAATCAAGAAATATGACCTGCACCAAGTCTAAAATTGCTTGGTTATTTTTGAGAGGTATTCCTCAGCAATTCAGGTCTGTATGTGGCATGCATGCTTCTTTATTGATACGCATATAGCTGAAGAAGACCAAAGGAATCAAAGGGTGAGGAGGCAAATCCTGGGCAAAGCTTTTCTGAGGGAGCTGGAAGCAATCAGCCTCATAGTGATGGGGGCCACTAGAAGCTGCTCTCCCGAGGTCTGTCACTGTCAAGGAGTCCAAAGATATAAAGAAGCTTTTTCTTGAGTGTTTGAATTAAAAAAAAAAAAAAAAAAAAGAAAAAAACACATAGAAATAATTTACTTCCCCATTTACTTTCTCAACTTGAAAGTTGAGACCAATGCTTAGGGTTGCCCAGCCACCAGGAAGGTTATATGAACTCTCCAGACTACTGATTAATGTATATTACAGATAATATATGCATTTTGACACTCCAGAGATGAACAGGAACTATGGAGTTGTTGGTAAAGGAAAATGCCACCCATGTGTGAGATTAATATACCGATAAATTAATGAGAAAGTAATTTGATCTTAAAATTAAAGTCTGAGTTGCAGTAATTCTTAGCAAACAGAACAAATTAAGGTAAATGAAAGCTAATTTCATATTAGAGAATAAGTGTCTGTGAGAGGGAGCTTTTGCCCCGTCTTGTTCGTTGACTTGCAGAGTGATTGAAATTAAATATTTCAGTATGACTTAGTAAAATCAATAATTTTAAAGTGCAAGAGAACTTATTTTCACTTCCTCAGGACTTTGATCCTTTACTTCAGTGTAAGTAAATAAACAATGATGGCAACATGGATTTCACTGTCAGCACCCAGTGAATATTTTTCCAGTTGGTACAATGGCACCTAAATACCAATTTTTTAGAATATTACAGAAGTTGATTTTATCTGAATCACAGGGAAGAACATTTTTATGTTTTTGCTTCGTTCCAAATGAATCTATCTGTGGCCTCTGATTTTTAATTAGTGTCGAAGACGCATAGCAGAATTTATCATTTCTTCTATTTCTGATTACATTTTAGGTTGTTGTGGTTTAATATGTAATAAAAAAAGCAGACATGGGACTGCTTTTTTCTTTGTGCTGGAATGATTGTGAGAACTTATGTCAGAGCCCACTGCACATCAAGAAAGCATCAAAATGAATTTTACTCCTTTCGTTAGGCTTTCATACAGTAGTTTTCTCTGAAGTGACTCAATGCATAAATGAAGGAGACAGTGCCCGGGGTGCCAGGAAAATAAGAACTTATGCCATAACTTCTCCAAATGACACAAAAGTATGCAATGATCATGTCTACCAGAACAGTGCTGGATTTGTTTAACATGCAGTATAATGCCCTATTTGTTCAATATATGTTCAATATGTTTTCAGGGTGCTATGGGGGAGGGAAGGGAGAAACAATCCTTCCAAAAGTCAACATGAACATCTGAGAAGCTTCTCATGCCTATGCAGAGTTTGTAAAAGCTGATTGAGCTTGTGGTAGATGGTGACAGAGAACTGCAAGGCAAATGTCACTAGCTCATTCCCCTCCCTCCTTTCCTGCATTGTTTTGGGCCAGTGACTAAGATTAATTTTTTATCTCACTCTTTTCCCCCCAAGAGCCTTAGTGGCATTTAAAACACACATGGCTCATTAACTCTTCAGCTTGTAGAAGGAGATGGAAACCAGGCTGAGCTGCATTTTGTTGTTTGTGGTGGTCATGTTAAATTTGTGTACTCTAATCACAATTCTAAGGGACTACTAGAAACTCCTTCCTCAGCCTTCCCTCTATGCTTGCCAGTTTTGTCTTATTTTATGATCTTTTTTCTTATGAAAGTGACACATAATGATTTAACGACCAATAATGTTAAACTGCAAAGTAGTGAGTTTAGGCAAAAGACTGCAGTAATACTTTCATATATTCAGAACAGTTTTGGTCTTTTAATTTGGGTCCTAATACATCTTATTCCAGTATATCTGATGTGTACCCCTTTTATACTGTGTCAACCCAATAGGTTTCATTCATGTTATTGAAAATAACTTACTACTATGTAATGCACTATATCATATGTGTGACCTCTTTGAGGTATTTTAGTTTGTTTAAATCTCATGCCTTTTTCATCTCCAGTGTAATTTTTGTTGCTCTTCTTTATGTATCTTGCCATTTTAAGACAAATTGTTTATGCAAACGAACAAGTAGCATAGTTACTCATAGCATAGAGGGTAGCTACATTTCAGGGAGCAACAGTTTTTCAAGCAAGAAACAGCATTGTTGCTTTCAAGAGTCACTTATTAATCTCAAGAAATAATAGGTTCAAGTCTACTGCTTATATCAATAATGATTTTGATTTTCTGTAAAAAAACCAGACTGGTCAAATTGCAAGTAATACTGTGTCCCATTTATGTGGGTCATTATTGTTATTTCATTCAAGACCTGCATTTGTTAGCTTGTTTCCTTCATGCAGCTATGTCAGCTTTGGATGGGAAATTAAGCTGTACTTAATTCTGCAGAGGGTTTCTCTCTACTTGAACACTGAGGACTGTGATCAAAATGTGGAAGAGAAAAAGGTATCATTGAGCCCCAGAGGCTGGAAGAATAAATGCAGAAGGCTAGTAATTGACTCTTATGGAACAATGAGTAGATATTCATATAGATGGTCTATATTTAAAGAAAAAAAAAGACATTTAAAATAACTGGAAATCCACTTATTTGTTGTATGTTATGAATTCTTTCCTTGGACAAAAACTCCTTGGCTGCTGTTATACCCACAGGTTCATGATGATGAATCAGGACAGGCAAAGGCTGCTTAATCCTTGACTACAGGACTGTATTCAACCTTGAACAATTCCATGACTGTCAGTTGTATTTAAAATTTGTTTTCTTAAATGCTGATATATTTGATACAATTAGACAATAACAAATCCTTCCCATTAACTATTTAGCTCTGCTCCTTTTCCAGCTCATGAGCTGTGAAAATGGCTGCCTAGTACTGAGCACTGAACACAAGCAGCCTGAGACATGCTCAGGAATAACGCTAGAATAGTCTTATGTAGCATTTGGATTGCCAATGAAATACAGTCTCCAAGGAAAATTTCTTCACATCACAAAAGCATCCTGTGCTTTAACTTCCTTCTACTTGACTTAAGGTTTCAACCTTGTAAACTTAGCAGGAGGGGTATTATAGGTAAGGCAGAGGTGCTATAGAAGAGCTGGGTATTTAAAGCTTGCACAGACCTACCCACAACTGCTCCTTGGCTCCTGATGGTGGTGTTAACCTCTTCCTTTTTAAAGCATTAAGTTAAAAGAAGTTTCAAGCATTTACGATGGATCAAGAGCTTTGTTGAATGTGAAGGAAAAAGGCAAATTAAGGCATGGGGATTAAATTTTGGAAGGTATGTTCTTTAAATCGGCTTGTGTCAACTCTTTCTGTACTTTCTATGCAGCTCCTCTTACTGCTTTATGACTTCCTCTGTGTATGGTATATGCAAATGTAGTTTTATGATCAAATGCAGGTTCTTTTCTCCCAGACATCCTTCCTCTTTTCAGTCTGAATCCTGTGTTTCACACTGAGGCTTCTTGAAGCCAGAAGCAGGTTTGCATGCAATCTTGCCTATATGTAAATCTGACAAGAACTGAGTACTTAGTTCTTTAGATGGAAAATGCACACCAAGACTCTTAAGGACATAATGCACTATGTAAGTTCTGTTACGGAACCCTAAGATGAGAATAAGCTTCTGTCACCGGCAGCTTTGCTTGTCCCTTTCAATATATTCGGGTATTGCACTGGACTATTGTACTGTAAATAAGGCTGCTACAGTAGTGTAAACAGAGCAATAAAAGTGCATCATTTGATGAGTCAGTTTGTTTCAAGCAACAAACCAGGCACAAAGTTGTAGAGCACATTTCAAAATTATAGCAGGTCAAGAAAAAAACTGCAAAGTAAGAAAATTAGATCAGAGGATGACATTTGCTGCTTGATCAAGAGGAACTTTTTTTAAGGGTTGACACCTGTCCCTTCTGTATCCCCAAAAGATAGCCTCTTTTTCTCTAGCTCACAGAAAGTACCTTGGATACACTGCAGTCTCTGCAGCCCATTTGATTTATTCCTGTCCTGAATTGCGATTTTCTTCGTGTGTTAATACTTTGCTCCAGTTCTTCTTTGTATTGCAGCATGTGGCCGTTCTTACTCCCTTCCCCCAGTCCCATTTTCCTTGTTATATATCTGTTTCATTTTCTTACTTAAGATGAATGTGAACTTGGGGTCAAGAACAGACAAGTCATGTGATGGGACTAGAGGTATAACCGCATTTTCCAGTTTTTTTCCACTGCATCGTCTGGTGGTTTGGGAGCACAATCTCACATACTGTGCAAAAACCCCAAAAGTTCACAGTTCAGCTGTCAGTTATAAAATAGGTTCGTGAATTAATGTCCTTAAGAAAGCCTGGGTTGGAATGCTACCTGTGATCTCTTTTAAGGTGTACTTGTCAAGGTATGAACCCTCCTTTAAAAATCATATTGAATGCAATCCCTCTATAAAATCTATCTTCTGGAGGGCTAGGAGCCCTATAATGCACCCATCTTGGCAGATTACTGCTCATTGTTTCTTAGTCAGTTTCCCACAATTTTTAGGAATACACTGTCATGCCCTTGATATATGAAGTAAGGCTGATCTTCATACTTGTTCAACGATGTGACAAAAGTAAACAGACAAACCAAACCACAAATCTGACATATTAATGAAGTACTATGCAAAGCTGTCTAGTATTAGTTTCTTGAATGCCTCTCAATATTAAGGCTTTTTTTGGGGCTAGCATGTTATTATGCTGCCATTGTACCTTTAATAAATAATGGGTCACTTTATTGTTGAGCTTCAAAGAGCATAACATATTTAGAATGCAAGAACAGTAATTAAAGGCTTGCAATAAAGTAATGGAACATTTACCTAAATGACAACATTACTGTTGACAACCTGAGCAGCAATGACATTTAAGTTTTCCTGAGACATTTCTCATTCAAATTATGTCACTAGTTCTGAGGTTCCTTTTGTAAGTCTTCCTGGCGTGTATCTCCATAGCGATTATCCCTCATTGTCAATATAGCCAGACATTTCTTCTCCACATCAGTTTTGACTGAGTTCTTTCAGTTTTCCCACACACCTATCTGTGTGTAAACCTGTGTGAGTGATTGATATGGATTCATGCTTTTATTCTGATTTATCAATTTATTGTTTTTTTCTGGGGCAACTACCAAAGTTTTGCCTTCCCTGTGTGCAAACCTAGTCAAACCTCAAAGTTAAAAAACTGTAGACTGAGGTTAATAGACTGTTATCATGTATTTTGAAAGGCAATACATCTCTGGGGTATGCTGAGGTAGACTCTCAGTCAGGTATCCCCACTGCTGAAATTCACATGACCTTGGCCAGAGTAAATTCTTTGCTAAAGCAGAAGCGGGAGGAGCAGCCTTCCGAAAACAAAATATTGTACCATAAATTTCTTTGACAATGTTGCACAATTCAGCAAGGCTTGACAGCGTCTCTCCAGCATGGAGGGCATTGCTGAAGAATGAGCGATACAAGTCACACAAAGAGGCAAAGGAAGGTGAGGACGAAAGTGAGTCTTTGTTCAGGCAGGTTAGCCGGGGGGGAGGAAAATATAGTACATGATGTACCGTGTGATGCATCAGTCATGCAAGCTATTTCTGGAAGGTTTTACCTACTGGAGAGTGGTTGTTCATTTAGGGAGGAATTCCTCCCTGGGTAGAGTGCTTGGAAAAGGACAGCGTACCTCTGAATCGCACCAAAACCATATTCTGGCAAGTAAGACACAGTCTCCTACAACCCCCCTGTACATGGATGGATATTACTTTTGCTGAATTGCCAGTTTAACTTTCATCAGAAACCAGGCTCTGCTTGGGCTTTGTCCAATTTCGGAGTCCTAAACATAGGAAGGACATGGACCTGTTGGAATGGGTCCAGTGGAGGGCCAAGAGGATGATCAGAGGAATGAGCACCTCTACTATAAAGACAGACTGAGAGAGCTGTTTAGCCTGGAGAAGAGAAGGCTCCAGGGAGAGCTGGGGAGGGACTGTTTACAAGGAAGTGTAGCGACAGGACAAGGGGCAATAGTTTTAAATTGGGAGAGGGGAGATTTAGATTAGATACCAGAAAGAAATTCTTTGCTGTGAGGGTGCTGAGGCACTGGAACAGGTTGCTCAGAGAAGCTGTGGCTGCCCCATCCCTGGAGGGGTTCAAGGCCAGGCTGGATGGG
>JAOXNG010041287.1:0-25343 GCA_028566535.1 Scolopax minor
ATACTGGGGCTCTGAAGGCCTGAGTAGGAAGTGAGCAATACTATATTGAAGTTATTTAAATTAAATATAGTCAGTATTTCATCATTCTGAGAGTAGAATTTGGAAATTCATTGAGGAGATATTTCTGAGGTCAGGAATATACCTGCTGGTGATCTTGTAAAAAGCTATGTAGGTTGGCCAAGTTGCAAGGGCTCTGAAGCAAAATATGTGACTTATGATATTTAATGATAATATTCTAATGATAGCAATGCTAATCTGACTACTGATACAGAGAAGTGTTGAATCAAGTTTCCCGATTTACTGCACAGGTGTGGGGGGGATATATTCTGTAATATTGGGTATGTAATCATTAAGGGACCCTCTGCCAAAATCTTTTCTTTACATAGACAATAGTCAAAGGTAGAATCTAGCTTTAATCAGAAAACTGGTTTTGCTGTAGAAATCTGTTCAAATCCACCTCAATCCTTCCCAACAATTTTGTGGTGGTACCAGATGATGTTCCAAATAAAGAATAAGATAGAGCTAGGAGTGGAGGCAAAGAAATGGTTTTTGAGAGCTGAGTTTACTGGCCATGTTACTTTTGGATTGCCAAGTGTTGATTATGGGTGTTGTGGCTACTGCAGGTGGAAAAGTCCTCACGCACATGCCTTGGCCTTCCCTCTTCCTCTAGTAGGAGCAGTTCCTGTCAACACATAAGGCTGTCTTAAGGTGTCTGTAGGAAGATACAGATAAGAAGGTCTCTGTAAGAAGACTGCTCAGGCTAAGGAGATCAATTCTCCATTTCCAGAGGTTTGGGGAATGCCTGTGTGCCTGCCTTTGAGCCTGCTGCCTGAAGTTGCTGTCCACTTCATGCACTGAGCTAGCTCTGAGTTTGCCTCCTTGTTCTCAGTGTGAGGGTTTGTATCTATTTATAGAAATAATAACATGGTATCGTGTTTTTTAAACTTAGGTTATTTGGTTTGGCATTTATTAAGATTTAGTTACTGGTGAA
Source organism: Scolopax minor (assembly GCA_028566535.1). NCBI lineage: Eukaryota > Metazoa > Chordata > Aves > Charadriiformes > Scolopacidae > Scolopax > Scolopax minor. The sequence continues at coordinate 992 of JAOXNG010041287.1, forward strand.
ATTAGTTGTGATTTTGTTACTTTACACAATAGAATCATTCTACTTAAAATAGTGAAATTTGTGGATTTATTTATAATTTTATTTCTTTTACTAAATATTTTTTCTAGTTCAACAAGATAGGATGGAAAAACTGCCCTGATAGATCTGTTTGATGAGCAGTAGAAATCTGAAAAGTTGTATTTGGTTCAAGAGAGGAGGGTGAAAAGATTAAAGAAATTCTAATGTAAATGACAATATGGATCAACAAGATTATATACCAATATTGAATTAATATGTAGTTCAACTTCAGAAAGTTTAAATGTATTCTGACATTTGGCCAGATAAAAATGGGGTGCTATGGTTCAAGAAATTAAACTGTCCTTAAAGAATGCTTCGAATTATCTTGTAAAATAAATCTGAAAAAAATAATAACTGAGGCAGGGAAAATAAAGAAAACTAAACCAGAATGCACATTACCAGCTTTATGCATGTATATATCACTCATACTAAATAAGAGCAAAAGCCAAGTATAACATGATTCAAAACAAGCAAATTGTTTACCTTATAAATGTGAAATGTTATGTTTATGCAGACAGCTTATATTTTAGAAGTAGGTATTACTTATCAGTTTATTTTCTTTTGCTTCTGAAGGTGATTTTTTGTTGATGCTGATAAACTCCATTGTGTTTAGCATGTGGGCAAGAACATGTCTTGGAAACTTGCAACTTTACCTAGCCTTATGGCAGGATGAAATGAAATTTTTTTCTTGCTGTTTCCACAGATATTTTTGATGTGAATAATAAAGCCAACAGAAGAAACAGGATTACTGTTTCATAGAAAATTTGGATTTTTTTTTCCTAGTTTTGTTTTTGGGCTAGATCTGCTTAAATTTGCAATTTCCAATTTTCCTATTCACTGAGAGCAGGTAGAATTTTATTTTAAAAATACCAAAACATCTTATGAATCAGACTCTGCAGCTTCATTGGTATTCTTGTCGGTTTTGCTGCTGCTATTGGCAGAGAAGCTGACAAGAATACCAATGTCACTTAGCAGGAAGGTTATTCCCAAAATCTATAATTCTGGTCAGTTTATCCCAAAATGACCACATTCTAATCCACACTCTTTCCTTTGAAGCTGAAGTCTTGAAAGTCTTTACCCTTTTTTCTTTTTTTTTTTTCTTTTTTTTTTTTCTTCAGAATCCATGACTCTGGTGAAGGTGGACATTTCCATCACTGGGAAACTGTACTTTAATGCCAGTATCCAGATGGATTGGCTAGATATAATGTGTGGTACTGTCCTATAGTCATAGAGCTCAAATTTGTACCATTAACAAGGGCTAATATCCTTCAGAATTTCAGCAAGATTTTTTAGAACTCTCTCTGACGTCAGCAGATTTTATTAGTCTCACTAATGGAGTGAGTTGCTTCTGCTTAGGGCTCCTATGGTTTCTGAACTCTGAGATACACATTCCCTGTTGTTATAATGCTGAATATGCCAGCCCTGCTCATGGTTTTGAGATTTTTGTATCAGAACATGCAAATTTTGGTTTATTTTTATCCTCTTCAGTGAAACACTTTGTTTTCAGGCAGAAGAAGAGCAAAGGTGGTGACAGAGTGTCACCTGAAAATAGCCGGCAGCCTGTTGGTGTCATTCACTCATATCCATGCTCCAGCTCTGCCTAAGTCTACAGCTGAAACCTCATTTGGCCATATTTTGCTTCTGGGTTCCCTGCATTTTGCCAGCCATTTCCCACAGAACAGATCATAGGAGCTCTTTAGCAACACACATCAACTGAGTAGAGCAACTGCAAGGAGTCTTTGCAAGAGAACGTTGAGGTAGAAATGGTGATACAAACACAGCTATGTTGAGTTCAGGTTTTACTTGATTCTCTTCTTGCATTGTAAATATTCTTCTCCAGTCTTCTTTAGATCTTTATGAATTTAACTTACCGCCATAGGTCTGCAAGTCAAGCGATATTGGTACTCTTATAAAGCTCCACATGTTTTTCTTTTTTCTTTATGTAATTAAATAAGAGAGTTAGTGAAATTGCATTTTCTATTTTTGCTGTGCAGACCAAAAGACTAAGTATAAAGCTGTCATTGATGTGCTATGAGCTCACGATTTTAATCTAGCTGGATAAATTGGACAACTATATATTTTATGACAGTCACAGTAGCTAGCCTACGGGAGTTGTTTGAGAAGCATAAATTAGCCATATGTCTAAGTGTTTCATTAACAGACATCTTAATATGAACATTGATCTTGCTGAATATGGCATCTCAGCTATAATAACAATGTTTGAGTTGTTCTATTATGCCTAGATGTGCATTTTCTTTTTCAGAAGATATTAGAGTTATTGAGCCTTCAACAAATAAACCATATAAGGAGAAACTAAGTATGTTAAGAGCCAACTCCTGGTCTGCAGTAAATTAGTATGGATTCATTGACTTCAAAGAGGAGGCTCCTGCCATTTATCTCCATATGAAAATACATGCATAGTAGCATGCAAATAGGCATATCAACCTAGGTCACACTATGAGGCCCTGTGTTCTGCTCAGTATGGCAATTGCCAGTTGAGAAATAATTTTTTTGTTTATAGACAAGACTTAAAAGAGCTGTGAAGCACTCTAGTAGCGCTCAGATAATGTTCTATAGTTTGTGAACAATATCAGAGATGATTCAGAGAGGCAGTGTATTTGTAATTTGCATACATCAGACGATTACAGTGGGACTCTAGACAAATTACTCTGTTAGCCAAACGCTAACCCGCTGCTCTTACACCATTGATACTGGTATAGCCGTAGATGCACACATTTTATCCTTAAGTATAAGACAGAATTTTCAAAATCAAAGCTAGAACATTTTAAAATAAATAGGATACTATATACCTCAGAATCCATCTATTTAAATCAAAGATGCAGAAGTTCATAGATTGAAATGCTTATGTGCTATTTTTAAAAGGGCAATTTTATAACCAATAATTAACATTTGAAGGTAAACTGTAATAAGGAACATACTGTAACTTTAAAGAGCAAAAGCTAATTGCCTATTGAGGGGCAGGAAGCAAGAAGAAATTTCTTCACTGCTAGCATTTCACAGGTTGCTTGGAGAAAGATAATAAGCCTCCACTGAGGAAGTCATCATCCTTCTTTCTTTATGCCATAGATGGACCTTGATAGTGGATCATAGGACTTAGCAAGGACGTTTATACCTCTTCAGGATAGATAGTAGCCAAGCTGTGGACTCAGTAGAAAGCACTGTAGCCAACACAAGATAATCCATCACTCAGATAAGTGAGCAGCATATTGTTACTTCCTATTATCTTATAACAAGGACCTGACAGACAAGAAATTGTACTATGTGGTATCTAAACTATAAAAAGTTTACTGGAACTCTTGGTGCAGTAATTGAGCTTTGGTTTGGGCTATTTCCTGCTTATGTCTAATGAATGCTCTGTATGTTACAGTTCTTTCCCCCTGATGTCAGACTTTACCAAGAGACCAGTCAGTTACGAGATGGACCAGTTGTCTGACACACATTAGCAAATTCACCCTTTCCTCTCTAACTCAAGATTCAAGAAGGCGTAGATTTGTCTTAAAAATCATTGAGTACATTAACTTGGCAATGTTGAGTAGCCAAGATATTCTCAAACTGTATTAATTTTATCAGTGAATCAATGCTTTAATAGTGTGTTGAAATTAATTCTCCCTTTAATGAAGGTCATGGAAGACTAAGTTTAATGTTCAAATCCATGGTAAATATTTCTTAAAATGTTGCATATGAACTGGAATGAATTAATTGATTCACAACGCTGAAATATTAGGACAGCTTGGCTCTAAGAAAAGAATATTAAAAGATTTCTTTATATAGCCATACACTCACTCATCTGAATTTCTTCTCAATGTTTCACAGAAAGAGAAATCTTGTCAGCATTCAATGCTTGTTAATAGTTACAGTTTTCTGAGAAATCAATACTTATTCCAGATAAAGTGGCTGAATTTGGGATAGGATAATTTCAGTTCTTGAAATCAGAATATGAAAACAGTTATTAGCAAAACAATATTTACCACTTACTGGAATCAGTGTCTATTTTTGCTTTCTACTACAATACATTTTTAGATCTGAATTTTCATTTTGATAACTTGGCTTTGATTCCTTATTGGGGTTTATTCTCCAGTTAATGTGTTGTGTCATGAACTTAGTTTCTTTTGATTATTTTTCAAATAGTGGATAAAGAGTAGAAGTAATATGCAGCCTGAAAATGTCTTCAAAATTTTTTCTTGCTTTCAAAAATTACAAGTCAGATGCTTATCAAGCTATTCTCGAAGTTACAAGAAGAGCTTGGATGCATTTCAAATCCTTTTAATTCCAGTATTTAGTGAGAATGATTTATAGGGATATATAAGTTTCCATGATTTCTAAGCCTGATACAATGGAATATATCCCAGAGTTGTTTACCTTTTTTTGCAGATAAGCAGAAATTAAAAAAATAGTTTTAAATATTTTCCAGATCAAATGATGACTAATATACTTCATGATATGCAGCACATTATCTGGGTAGTTAGCTGGAAGGAAATAGTCAATTTTGTATTAATTTGTGAACAAGCAACATTAACAATTGTGAATGATGGTGATGATGCAAAAGGAAAAAAATAAATGCTTGCTATAAAATTAAAATCACTGACACTGTACAAATATTACATTTTGAAATATTCCTAATGCAGCTTTATTGCTGTCTGGAAAATTGTCTAGCAAAGATTACTGGTCTTCCAAGTGTAATAACAGACTAGTATTTGTAATATTTGGTATTTCCATTGTGTAGGGCATAAAAAAGAAAGGAAAAAAATGCTCCCTTTGGCTATACATAATTATCTATACAATACAGAAGACCTATTTAGTGATTTAAAAGAAAAATCCCAAACTTGCTTGGGCTTATGTCACTGTCATCTAATTAACATGAGCAACTATTTTTATAGTTTCTGTAGATGGTATTATGGCACTTGATGAAAGTGTATGCATTTTATAGATACAAAAAATTATTTTAAGAACTTTATTCTTTCATGTTATGCTAGAATTATTTTTGTGTCCTCTATTTGTCTTCTGTTTTATATCTGAATGAGCAGTATGAACTTATTCTGTATAAACTGCAGTAAGCATTATGGCAGATTTTCTGACTTTATTGATCCTTGAAAGATTGTATGTACACCCATCTTAGAAAGTGCAAAGTCTCTTTTCTTCCTGATTATCACAAGTCTGGTTGCAATTTATCTTAGACAATTAAAAGTTCTAATTTATATATACATATTTAGCTATGATATGACATCCTTCTCATTGTCTCAATCACTGTGGTATAGAGCAAATGCGTAGCCCAGGGAAATCATTTTTATATATGAAATGGTCAATCTGTGCTAGTACAGTCAATGACTGAGGGCACTAAAAGATGTTGTAGCTAAGAAGTGGCCCTCAAAAAGATTCCTAAAATATAGTCATACAGAGGTCTTACAGGGACTTGGAAATCAGAATATTATTCACAGTTGGTTTCAGGTCTTCATTCATCTCTGGACAATTTTCTGTTTTAAGATAGTAAACAGAGCTGAGAGGAATTCTCTGGTGCTTTCTTTGAAGGAGTGATACAGGTCAATTCTCTGAAATTCTTGATTTTCCTTCCAGTTCCACAAAGCAGTTCAGATACTCTGCAATTGTATCAGTAGCTCAGATTCCATTAGCATGGAAGAGGGATGCCCAGTTTGAGTAGAATTTCTCCCAAATCACAGGTTACTTAGGCTGGATGAAGTTTTCCAAGAACTCTGATGAGGAATTTCCTTTGATATTTCCAGGTTCAGAGCAGAGAAACCAGTTTTCTACTGGCTTTAAGACTTTATCATTTACAGAGCAGTCAATGAGACATTGATGAATATTAATATGCACACACAGTAAAGATTTGCAGCTTATAAATTCACTAATTAAGCTCTGTAGCAGTTTTCTTCCATAACATGGCATTTCCTTACCAGACTTACAAGTATAAAAACAGAGGCCAGACTAACATCACAGTTTGACAGACAGAATTTCAAATGTTGACTTACATGAATTACATTTCTTTCATAGGTACAAAGTCAGTAAAGCTTCAAACCACTGGAGTAAAGCTTCAGATCATGGATTTGTGTTTCATTACTAGTTTTTCTTTAAAAATTAAGTTTCCTCAGCCTGCAATTTTTACATTTTGCAGATGTTTCTCCTAGTTAATCATAATGAGGGATCGTAGGAGGGGCAAAGGAGCAGGGTAATTTGTAACCTGTGCTATCTGGCAATCTCGGTATTTGGAAGCTACACTACTGATAATTTCAGTGGGTATTTTTTTGTCATGGATTCCCTTTGGAATTCGCAAACAGTTGTAGCTGTTTTTTCATGGGAGGAGAGTCTGCAGAGGGTGTCCTACTCTTCCATGTGCGGAGCTGTGTGGCTTTCCATTACAATGTATGAGAGAAAAATGTGGTGGAGTGGTGTTCTGCTTTCTCCTCACTATGTTTATGCTTTAGCCCCTCAGAAAGTCCTAGGCACATAACTTTTTTTCCGACATAAAATCCACAAGAGTTAATCTTGGTTTTATCTTCTACTGATATAAAAGATTTTCCATGTTTTCAGTGGGTGATTTGAGGCTGATTTTGCCCTGTTGAGACACTATGACCCAATAATTGTAATCCAGTTCACAGGCCATTGCTGCAACAAGTGTAGTATGTGAATAAGAACATAAAAGAAATGATGTGGTAGAAATAAGAGTTTATTAGATGCTTGAGACTAGCATTGAGAAGACCCAGAACCACTGTCAGTAAAAACATCTGAAATGTTTTTACTAAACTTAGTATTTTACTAAAATACTAAGGGTTAAACAAATCAAAATACAAGTGTATAGCATTACTGCAAGTGATACACAGGGTCATGTTCAAAACAGATGAATTCGAAATGTCATGAGATATTTATATACATATTCAGAATAAATTGGTTCAAGCTGAGAAACTGGGACTGTAACAAGATGTACTACAACTTCTTGAATTACCAAAAGTTTGGTAAAGTTAAGTTTTAATTTGCTCCCCTCTGTGGCAACATTACCAGCATTTCTTCAGGCACCAGCATCTGCTGGCACTGATTCTTTTGCAGGATCAGGCCCTTAATATGTGTATTTTTTTGTCATGGCTTTAATTGCAAACCATTAGGAGCCAAAATGTTTTCTAATGCTGTAGATGTGCTCTGCAGTTCACTGGGAACTCAAGGAATGGTAAACAAAACTCTTATTCACCAATCTGCAGATAGGGTTGGCAAGTGACTGCTTGCTGACACTTCATCAGCATAATTACTGGAGGTCAGAGCAGTGACAGTGTAAACTGATAATTATTCACATACAACATTGCATGGGTAATTGATTGGGTTAAACTGTGTGTCAAGGTAAATATTGAAAGTCCTTGGCGGTAGTGAATATTCTCATGGATACATTTTTACCCCTTAAGGGCCTGACTCAAAGCCAGTGAGTCATGAATTTCAGTAGGTTTGGTATCAAGATCTGAAAAGTGTATGACACCTCAGTCTGTCTTTTTTTCTTTGGAGGGGGTGCAGAGAACACTATAAATGGTTTGTCTCTGATACAGCCTTCACAATAGCAGCAGTGTGTTTGACCTACAATTGCCTTGTTTGTTTAAACTACTCCTACACTTTTCCACATGTTTACATCAGTTAATTTGCTTATTAATTCACAAATGAAGCATTGCCTTCTCTATAGGGATTGTCAATTGCAGATAATCTTTCTTCTGTTTATTTATCATCTGTTTCCTTAATTAAAACAGTTACCTGTCTTGTTGAACCTAGACCACTGCCCCACATCATGAAGGTAAATTAGTGGACTGAAAATGCATATTTTTTGTCTTTTTCCTGGACAATTATACATTCTTATAGTCCTGCAGAATTTCTCTTATCATTACTCTAAGGCTAAAGAATATGCATTGGGTTTTTTTCTCACTGAAGAACTCATAAGGATGGAGTTTAATGTTTGCTTGACAGTGCTTCTGGTGACATGTAGGATCTGGGCTTGTACTGGTTTGGAGTATTGTAAACAATTGAATCCACCCTGGCTTTAGATAATTTTTTTTAAATGTTCACTCCTAATTTTAACTTAAATATAAGAAAATAAGTCCAGCTGTAACATTTATCATTTAGAAGTATGACCTACCACAGAGATTTCTTCTCCAAACAAACTGCAAAGAAAAATTATGGCAATTCTATGTTGCCTTCACAGTTGTCATCTAAGTACATCTAAGTATTCACACTTTTAAATATTCCACGAGTTGTGACATCGAAACCCAAAAAACTGAGATGCAAACAGGTATAGGTATCTCACAAGATATTTGAAAATACCTCATTATTCCTGTGCTGTTAAATGAATGATTTATTTAATGAAAGAATGAGTCTTACTCTAGAACAAAATTCAGATGTTCAATGAAATGGGGTTTGTTACTGAAAAAGCATTCTTTCATTACTAAATACATACATTTAAATTTGCCCCATGCAATAACAGCTTTACATAGTCATTAAGTCCCTGTATAAGCAAGACTTTAGGAGTGTAACCTTTTGTCAGAGAGGAGCCTTATTATCTTAACTAATGCTTACAAGCCAAAGTAGAACAATTTACAGGAGTTGATTTTTCCAATAAATAAATGTTGTCTTCTTACCAGTATACAAGAGGGCAGTACATTCCTGCCAGTACATTCCTCCAAACTATTTGTGACTTCATTGAAATGAGACTGGAAAAACTCCTGGTGTATCTTCTGTAAACAATGTTGTCAATAAGAGTGGAGAGAGGGGAGAACCTTGAATAATGACAAGCTGTTTATTAGCATTCAAGTTAGAATTTGTTGTCACTGTGTATGACATAATAGAGAAAAGTGTTTTGTTTTCTGGGAACATCAAAATCCAAATGCAAGTACAGAAGAGGAAGGCATTTAAATTATCTTTATTTATCCTCTACTGAAAAAGCTTAGTTCTTGATGACCCAAACAGTTTTACAGTTAAGAAGCAATCACTAATATTAACAAATTCAAGGAGATTGAGATTTGCCATCTGGCATGTTCTGAAAAATTGAGCCATATAGTAGCGTGGTGCTGCTCCTCAAACCAGCTCAGGATAAAGATGCAACAAATACTATCTCTTCTCGTCTCACTCTAAAGCTAAACATCTAATGGTAAGCACTGCATGAAGTAGAGAACTTTCCATCTGTCAGTCTGATAGATGTTTATCTCTAACAGCAGCTGCTAAAGTGCCTTGGCTAAATAAATACTTGATGTAAGTCAAAATGGATCCAGTCTTCTGCCCTTTGGATGCAGTTTCCATATGTTTGTTGTTTTAATGATGCAGTTCTTGTACTGAATTTTTTTGAGGAATAGAACTTTTACAAAGCAGTTCAATTTTTTTTTTACTTCTTGTTCCTGGCAAGAAATATTCTTAAATTAGACTCATTAAAAATCTATTGTATTGCTGAGAGTGCACATGCAAGGCGTCTTTTTCCCCACTAATGTGAAGTGGGAGAAGCAGAAGTATCATTATATTAATGGATTGCGGGGACTATACTGAGCTACCAGCCAGCTTACAAAGCAAAATGTAACAGCATACAAAACTGTGATAAAAGGAATCTAGCTACATAAGGCTGTAATAAAACTAAATGAAATCTAGCTGGATATCACCATGACAAGTAAATGCTAACTGAATTCACCTATCAAAACTCTGCTCTCCTTTTGTAAGACAAATAAAGCATTGAAACCTGCTCCGAAGGCTCATTAGTGGCATAATTTCAGTCAGTAGCAGGCACCTTCTAAAGCGTGAAACTTACACAAATCAGAACCATGCTTGTGCTGGAAACCCTGGAATCTACAAGTATTGCCCTCCAATGAGTATGTGAATCACCTGTAATCATAGCAACAATTCCGTCTTATAGGTATAAATCTATCATAATGCCCATTTGCTCTCTTTTGTTTATCTGTCGGTATGTCTGAATTAAGATATTAGTAAGAAGGGTTACAGAAAGAAGTTAACCGGCAAATTTTAAAACCCTGACTTAAAACAAGGGAGATTATTAGCTGGATGATGGGAATAAATCCCAAGATGACTCCTCTGACACAAGACTAGGCATCCTAATGTAGTATAGGAGTAATGAAAGCAAGGATTGTTTTCATCCAATGTAAACTGAAAGTATTTTAAAGCATACAGTTATTTCACAAAATTTTGTATATTATCTACTTTGTTTTCATTTTGCAAAGACGAAGGTAAACTTTGCTGCATCACAGTAATTCTTGCCATTGATCTAATTATTACAGTGGTAGTGCAGCAGTAGTTACTGTTTGAGCTATTTATCAATATCAGACTCTTAATACTTTGATTAAAACCAGATGCATATGTCAAGTGAGACCTTGATTTTCTTCCTTGATTTAAAATAGAAATTTGCCAAAGTGGCTCAATATCAGCTGTTTTTTTGGGCAAGTTGAAAATGTGTCATATCAAGGCGCAAAGCCAGAGACTTTGAATCAGCTGGCAGAATGACAAAAATTAGACATATTTAAAGGAAAGAAGTACATTTTTACTTGGATAAAAAATCAAAATTGTTTCTGGCACACAAAATACCTATTGCCAAGACCTAAGTCCCACACTCTGCTCTCAGCTACTGGTAAATCTGTGAACAACTTTTTGTCCATGTCAGTTAAACCAGCCTGTTCAGCAATAAAGGCTTCACAGAAGCCTTCACAAAGGCAGTTTGCTACTTGCCAGGCACCTGGACACTGAATTAGGGATTGGTGAGCAAGTGCTGCTCTCTGCAGTGCCGGCCTCCCTCTGTGCTTCTCAAACCCCTCTGGTCTGCACTCAGTACTGCAGCGAAAGAAATACAAGCAATGGAGAGATACCCAAGAGATCGTGTCACACATGGGATATATGTCAGTCATTTCAGACTTCGCTTGAGAATGTCGGGACATCCCACACCCTTGGCAATACAGGACTGCTTTCCTGTTCTTTTGTCATGAACCAATCATTGCCCAATCTTTTTACAGCTCAAATCCCATGTGTTTTTTTCTAAAAGGATTAGTGTCAGATATTAGTGCAGATATTTCCCTGATATTAAAAAATTATTAATGAGTTTCTTTTGGATGCTATTATTGATATTTGCTACTTGAAATCTTCAGTTGCATCCTTTTTCTGCTATAGGGTCATATATGTCTCTGTAGATTTTGTCTTTCTTTCCAAAACAATCTTCATTCTCTAATAATTTGCATGAGAGTTACCATCTTCCCACAGGTTCCAGTTTTCTGTTCTATAATAGACTTTTGCTCTGCATGATGTACACCATTGTGACCACTGCTGTTTCTTTTTTGAAATACTGCACTTCTGCACGAGCATTAGTAACCTTTTAATCCAGTCTTCTGTAATCTATGTGCCTTATCTATTTTTAAGTTCTATTTTAACTTCAACTGTCTCTTCTCAAGATTTCTTTTTTCTAGCAACCAGTGATCAGAGAATATTGTTATAAAGAAGGGCATAAAGAAAGAATGAATAACCTAAGGTTAAAAAATAAATAAAAGTCTGATACCCCAAAATTAACATACCCTCTTCTCTTAAGACATACAAGTACAGATTTATTTTGCCACAGAGTATCTATGCACATGATCTTGGTGTCTAAAGGAAAGCATTAAAACCTGGGTACTATGTAACTCTGCAGGCTACGATAATGAGACCTACAGTTAAAGAGACCTCAAACTGACCCTTTCTGATTAGGTTAGTTTCATACTGAGCTCTCAAGTCAAGGATCTCCCAAAAGTAGAAAATGGAGTTTTTCCTCAAAGCATATATAAAAATGATACGATGTCTGGATAAGCTTCCTTTTATTAGTGTCAAGTGATCCTGCTGATCCTCATTTATCAGGAGAGGAAAACTAATGTAAATAAAATACTTTCTGTAATTATAAGTGTTTATACAAAGATCTTCTCTCACCAACCATATAAGTCATTTGAGAAATCAGAGCCTCGGTAAGGGAGTACCTGACTTGGAAAAGGAAAAAGACTTAAAATGTTAGTCTGAAATAGATTAAAGATTATAGTGGGCCAAACTTACTTAGGTGGCATACGATATATATCAGATTATAATAATTCAGTAGAATGTCATTTATGAAAAAGCATAGGATAATGGTTAGGAAAAAAAACAAGGAACATAAAAAAATGAGTGTTCCAAGGCCAGTCATATCTAAAACTCTGAAGAAAATTGATTTTTAAATGTAAATACTACAATAATGCAGATACATGTGCAAAAGGTTCTACCAGAAGTGAGCTTCTCTGGTTCTCCATTCCCCAACTTCCATCTTCCAAGGCGTAAGGTTTTAGCTAGCATTTGAGTTTACATTTTAGAAGTTAATGAAGATGCAATTTTCTGGCTTGCCAGTAATTTCTTGATCTTGGTTCAACTTGAGAGAAGTAAAATTGCTGAAAAAGAGCACCCTGATTTCCAAAGATGGGGAGGAGGGGGTGAGTGTACCATCTTCAGGCTTCATATCTTGAAATTCAAGAATACAAAGAAAATTAAGAGTTTGCATGCTGGTTAAGATTTTTATTTTGATTTCAACCACCAAGTGCAATAGGCATGTCTGAGACAAAAGTTTCTGTCTTGAAATATGCAGTTAATCCACTTCTTCACCTCTGTTTCCTAGTCACAGCCCAGTGTTTCCCAATTAGATTTCTACTTCAGTACTGTTTCTATAGCAAGGAACTTGCATAAAAGAGAAGTGAGAGATTTTCAAATTACCCATGCTAATTAGATGTCCAGCTCTCATTGATACTGAATAGGAGCTAAGTCTTTAAGAACTCTTTATACCTTTGAAAATTTCTCCTGTCATCTCTCTCTCTTCTAGCATTCAAAGACTTAAAGTGCAAAGAAAAGAAGAGACAGTGCATGATGCCCAGTCTAAATTACCTTTATGTCAGAACTACTATTTACAATTGACAGGTTTAAAAAGGATAACCAATATGTTGTTGTCAGAAAGAAACTTTAGGGCTATTAATATTTTACACATTAAGCTCTTACCTACTACAATACCTGCTTTTGTGTAACTTTAAACATATGGTTTCAGTAGGTCTGTGTGAATTAAATACATTTGTCCTTGAAGGATTGTAGCACTGCTGCTTAATTCTCAGAGATAAATCATCCTCTGAAACATAATAGCAAGTCAGCATAACAAATTTAAATTATATTACTATTTTCTAAAACTATGACTCAATTATAAGGCAAGGCAAGTTGGGAATTAGTTATTCCATGTACCATGCTCAAATGTGCAAGATTAAATGTCATCTATGAAAAAACTGCACATGTATGTATTGCGTGTCCTTTAAAATCAATTTATTGGCCAGTAGTTAATAACTATTTCCCCATGATTCTACATATTCCCCTAGTCATTCTGAAATCTGTTCAAATTATATATAAAAATGTCTTGGGTCTTATCAGAAAGCTTTTTCTAGGAAAGGATTTTGTTTATTGAAATAGCTAACGTGAAGTACAGCAAAAGGAATGTTCACTGACATACACTATTGATACAGCAAAGCAAAATTTGTTCATCTCTGATCTTTAACTGTGGAGGATGTCTTGACTTGTGGGATAAGGAGAGGAAGAGAGACAGAGATGGAAGTAGAGAGAAAGGGAAAGAGGGGATTCTGTTTTGCAGATACCTGTATATCTTAATAAGGGTACAACTTCCAATAAAATAAAAACTATGCTTCTAAATGTAATTCCAAACCACTGGAAATTACTGAAGAGTGCTTCTCATTCTTTACAGGTGAAGTTCCTCTAAAATTTAGAAGACAAGTAAGACTGCACTCTCAGGTTAGGATCTAAAAACAAGTTGGAATTCTTATTAAAGTCTGTTTGAGTGCCTTGCTGAACAAAACATAATCACAGAGTACATCATGTGCAATCAAATTAGAAAGGACCTTGTTCTCCAGTCTGCTCACCCATCTATGGTGGAATAATTGCTTCTTTAGAATGAAATGTTAATAATGGCTCTTTAGACTTTGAATGCAACTAAAATGCTATGTACAAAATAAAACCCTTCAGTTACAACATTCTATTAATCCAGCTGCTTAGAACAACTCAGAAAAATTGAAGTATCTGGTTTTATCTCACAAGGGTTGCCTAAATCTCATGTGAGGGTATCATCTCAGAAAGTTATCTGAAGTTTTAGTGCTTCTAATTTTACTCAGAACAAGGAAAAATAAAGCTAATAAAAACAGTTCCATGGTTTCTTTTGATCTCAGTCAGGACACTGAATGTTTCCATTGGTCTAAAAAATGACAGCAAAACCTCCAAACAACAAAAGCTCAATACTCTTATTGGCCGCAGCTGCAGTAACTGGAATTTAGTAGGCCTATCCCAATTGTGATCTCAGCTATTAAGTAGCTAAAACTCCATAAAAAACTGTGAACAGGGAATGCTAATAAAGAAGGCAATAAAGGAAGCAACAAAAAGAAGGAGTCCAACACCAACAACTAACAGACGAAAATTGGGAAGTTTAAAATTGGCACAAAATTGTGAAAGCACTCACTACTTCAGTCTTCCCCCTGAAAAGAGTATTTGATGTGGAATCAGTTACAGATGATGGTCAGCTTTCTTGAACAAATTTTACTAGCCTTCCAGAAACTGGTCACAAGGCTTTTCTGAACCCTCTGCTCCTCTTCCAGAATCTCTCTTTTCACTTTTTGCCATTCGTATAACACAAGTCTTACCCAGTCGAAAGGAATGCATCTTTTGCAGCACAGCCACAAACAGAATGAAAGCTCTGTGTTGCCCAGCACAGTGACAAACACGAATCAAGACTCTGATTACTTTGATGAGAGCATTCAGTGCACACATTTATCCAGTGGTGAAACTGCAAATAAGAATTACAGTACTTCTATTCAAACTCTTCAAAAGCAACCTGAAAGTGGTGGCTTAGCATTTCAAAAGCTTCACAGAAAGAACTAGTCTCATTCATCTAAATCATAGGAACAAAGCTAAATTTGGGATATAAAAAGGTATTTTTGCTATATTTCATTTATTTTTGCATTTAAATGAGTTTCCAACATTACTCAGAGAAAAATACATACTTTTTAGAAACCTATTTTATGGAAAAGTGTTTAATTAGCTGAATTATGCAATAAATGTAGTCTTTTGTTAGAATATAATGAAGTCGATAGTCCTGCAGTGTTTTTATGAAAATAAGCTGTTAGTGGGATTGTTAGGTGTTAACTTACCTTTTATTAAATCAGTCATAAGTATGGATATCTATTTCAAAGAATTCATCCCATGGCTCATTGCCAGTCACAATGCCTTTTAATTAATCTTTAAGTAAACAGTGAGGTTTTAAATAAAATCTCTGTTAATATAAGCAAAAAAATACTCTTTTAATAGTTTTAATTGACAGTAGTTATTGACATTTTAAATACATATTTCTCTTTTTCACCTTGGTGATTGCCTAGGTATAGCTGTATTTTTTTAGCTTTTAAAGACATAAAAATATTAAAGCCTTACTTATGTTCCTAGGCTTTTTAAGATAAAAAATATTAGCAGATTTTTTTATATCTTTGGCATTCACCTAAGCTCTAACAGAATACAGTTGAAAAGATGTGGCACTGCCTTCTTTGTGACCAGGAAAGAATCACTTCCTGTAATGTTCCAGGTAACCTACAATGTCTGTTCAGAAGTAAAGTACACACCGTTGCCTGAGGCCTATGCAAGAGATCTGAATTTGTCTTTTGTCCTAAATTTTCCCAAATAAATGGAATGAAAACTCATTGTTCACTGACATTACACACATAAACCATACATAGTGTCCCAGACCAAAGATCAAGGAAGGGTAGAAAAACATATAACGTTTTTCAAATTATTTTTATTTAGGAAATTTCTGTATTTGCTTACATCTAAGATTGCCCTAGAGCCTACAGGAAAGCATTTCATTACTGCTTTGTTACATTTTATGTTTTTAGAAAATACTGCTTCTAACTTTGACGTGATATTAGGAAAAGCATAATTTCCAATTCCAGTTCTGTGTAGCAAGAGGCCTCATGCTGGAGCTGTACATTAGATCAGCAGCTGCACTCATGGAGTCATTGTCTCTCATAAAAGCAAGGAAAGAATTCCAATGTGTTAACTATGGGCAGCTCTCCCAATTCTGCAATTGATTTGTTTTAAAACAAGCTGAGGTTTAATCTTGTCTAACTAATACAGATAATTTTCTAGATCTGCACTTAGAGAGTTTCTTTCGCTTTTGACAACAGAAGGGACCTTAAAGAACTCTGTCCTTAATTTGTGCTCTTCCCTTAGATGCAAAGGAAGGGCATGGAAATCTAGATCAGAGGAGAGTTTGGTTAAGCATATTGGCTTGTTTCTAATTTGACTTTCAAGAGATGCTATTAAGTAATGAGCAAAGTAAATCTTCAGTAGTTCTGTGTCCTATTAGTGACTTTCGATAATAAGTAATTTTTATTTTTATAAAATTATTAAGTCCAAGAAAATAAGAGTTGAACATTACCTCCAGGCTTGTAGCTGGAATTTGTCTGATTTCAGATTTTTAGTTTTTAATTGCTTAAAGGGAGTCTTGATTAATCTGAAAAATCATACATTCTCTTTACTAATTTTAGTGAAAGGAGAAATTTACATGGTTTATAATGGTTTAAGAACTTATACTGACTCAAAATAACAAAGGTACCACAAGTGAACACATTTCAGTTAAATGGAGGAGATGTGTTATTCTTCAAGGGGAAAAATTCATATAGACAAATTTTTTTAAATGCAGGGAACTTCTGTTTCTTCAAACTATTAAACTGATAATGAGATTAACACTAAAGCAAACAGAATTGCAAAAAATTACTTTTTTTATTCTGATGTTTTGAGGACACTGACTTTTCTCACTTGCCTAGAACAAGAAACAGTTTAAAATGTGATAGCTTTGAGTTTGCTCTATTTGTTTCTTATGAATTCTTCAGATCTCAGAGTGGGGGAAGGGAGAAAGAAAGGTAGGAGGTGAAGATGGCAGGGCAGTATCACCAATTCAATTTACTCTTAAATTCCAAAAGCTTTTCGAAATCAAATCAAATATAGAGGGGGAAATTAGCATAAGAATCACCAGTAATAAAAGTAAAGAGAAAGAATAAAGTAATTGCTTTTCACCAAAGTTTAAAGCAAAGCAATAACAGAGAAAATACTGCAGCTTAGAAAATGATTTGCCATTGCAATGATTCATTTCTAGCCTATAATAGGTTTTATTTCCCTGCTTTGCAGTAATGCATTCATTACATGCCCAATTTAGAGCAAAGTTAGCCACAGAATTCTTGATAAATATACACCAGTCACTCTTCAGCTCATCCTCAGTGCTACATCAGCATGACAACCAGGACAGTATCAGTGTAGCACAACAATAAAATGTGGACAATAGTTGTCTAATACTGTCTTATTAGCTAAAAGAATAGGTTAAAATGACAAGCGTTCATTGTATAATTGATTAATCCACATTCTAGTCCATTTGGAGTCAGCAGTAAAATGCTCATTGTTTTGAATGAGTTTAGTTTCAGGTGCAGAGGATTTTCAAGTGCAGGCCCTGTGTAATAATTACTGTTGTGCGAGCAACATTAATCTGATGCAGGTCCTGGTGTTTTGGTACATGTAGTTCCATCCAACTTACCCATAGGAGTAATTGGTAAGACCATTCTGATCCAGTAATACTTTTACACATTCTTTTTTTTCGTATATAAGGAGAGGGAAAGCCGTATCCATTGAAGTCCATGAAATAACTTCACAGACAGGTGGGCTTGGCACTAGATAAACCAATTATTAATTTACCACCCTAAACTCTTGCCCATTTAGTGGTTATTCTTAGTAAAGTTAATTTTCAGAAGAGGAGGAAAGATGGCAGAGCTTCCGAACCATTTTTCCAAAGGTACAATCCTTACGAAAGATCCCATCTAACTAATGTAGGGACTTAACTTTCTTAGTCTTAAACTCTAGGAATTTATTGAATTTTCTAGAGTAAATATTTCTGGTATCCTTATAGTCCATGGATATGGTTTTGGTATCCTATAAAAAGGGAGTCTTCAGCTTTTAAGTTTAGGTTCCCAAAGTAGGCAGACAGCAATGACTTCAAGCAGTTTTCAAAGGCATCTCTGTGTTATTCTGTTGACTACCTGTGAAATTTGCAGACTAACTTGCATTGCTCTCTTCTTTAGGGACCTTCAAATTTAGGTTAAATCTACCTAAACACCACACTTTGTCAGGTGAGGTGGGTTATGATCACTGGTTTCTTAGAAGAAACCAGTTGAAATGTTAAACTGTTAAAACAGTTGAAATGAAACTTCTATTTTTGGAAGCTTTTAAATCACCTAACAGTCGTATGTTGTATATGTTTTAACTTGTAAATATGGGGAAAGCAGTATGTATTTTTACAGATGCAAAAAGAAAGAAAACCACATTATAAAATATGTCACTCAAAATAATAGTCCAAAAAGACTTAGACTTTGCCACTTCTAATGTACCATTTTTTACTGGCCTAAAAAGCTTCCTTACATCATTCTCACTTCCTAAGGATTGTATAGTGACGCAATAATAAGAGGAAACAATCTTTCTGTCTTGAAATGTCATAGTCAAAATGAAACAGACATATTTTCACCTCTGGGATACAGCAGTGATGAAAATAGAACACTGTTGAAGTCAATGGCAGAATTGGCACTGAGTTCAGTAGGATCGAGGTTTTATCTCAGGGTTTCTCATTTTAATGATTTTACATATTCATTTTCTACCCTAAAATGATACAATAAATACAAGTGTTTAGTTATGCTGATGCACAGACCAGGAGAGCAGGCCATCTGGCATCTGAAAAATATTATGACTACTGGAGACTTGTTTCCAAAACATGAGTAGCTGAATTGGTATTTTCATTTCAGCAAAAACAAACAGGTTAAGAGCTTTCTCTTCAAAGTTTATTTTATTTCTGTTCAATACAACAGATGGAAGTTGTATTCACCCCCCTCATCACTAAGCAGGAGGATAGAGTCTTATTTTGATAAGTCTACCAGTTGAAGTTTACAGCTTCATCAAGAACATATTCTAACTTCTGGTAGCATTTCTTGAACAACTTAGAGCTTTATGCATGGTGTTCTCTCTGGGCAACATTCCAAATTTCAGAGACCTGCTCTCCACTAATTTAGCGTGGATGGAGTTTGAAAAGTAAAATGTCTTTCTAATAAGAGGCTGCAAAGTTATAGCAAATAAATGAAGTCAACGGTGCACAAAATGACACATCTGTGGCCAAGTACACCTTTGTGGAAAGGTACTAGCTCTTAATTAATTGCCTAGGAATATCTGCTGCTGTTTGAAAAAGTCTTTTTGGAACAGCTTAGCTAAAAAAATGTAATTATTTTAACCTCATTTATTGAAATAAAAAAAATTAGAGGTGATATTAACCCAATCATTTGCACAAAAGCCACTGAAACATCTGCAGCCATGCTGGGTTCCTGACTCTAAGCATCAGGTATAAAATTAAATCAAATAATGGAACACAAAGGAGAGTTGCATTATATCCAACTTTGATTCTTCCCTTAATTCCACTTCAGTTGTAATTCCTATGCATTAAAAGCAGTAATTCAGTTCTTCTCAGCAGTCAAAAAATTCTTAGAAAGCACATCTCTATCTCCCATAGGCCAAGGGTATTAAAAGGATTGGACAAGTTATTAACTGTTAATGTTCTTCCTAGCAGTGGACAGCAAATTACATTCTAATGAGTATGCCATGAAAAGAAGAAACATGATACATTTTGGGACTGTATGTGTAGTTTCAAGATGTTATGAGAGTGGGTAATAGTAATATTTTGCTGTATAGCTGTAGAGTAAGTAAACATAACAGAAAAAGAACAATGAAAAAATCAGGAAACCAAACAGAAAGAATTATGCTGTATTCTGGTAGGTGACAGTGTTGGGGATACAGTTATAAGAGCTATTTTTCCGAAATGCTGAAGGTAGTAATTTAAGAGTTTAAACTGCAAGAGTTTAAGTATAATAGCAGACTGATATGAAAAACTAAAATAGGCTAACTATTAGTAGTAATATCATTATAGCTATATATATATTCGGCCGTAGAATGCTATTGCCAGGAAAGGTACAACCTCTGCTCTCAACTCAACTGAAACACTTTAAATATAAATTACCATAGCAACAAAATCAAAGTCATGCAGCTGCAGGTTATTTAATAAATACTACTGATTTTTATGCCTATGAAAACTGGGGAATGGAAGAAAGTTGCACGGGAATTTGGTGGCATTTGAGAGAGCATTCAAATATCAATTTGAGTTCTCTGAAACTGAGCTTGATGAAACAGGTGGAATAAAATGGAGCAGAGGAAGACCTTCTTCCCTGTTACTGCCCATGCTTTGCTGGCTAAAAATTTCATCTGGGCAGAAAAGAATGAGGACATTGGAAAATCTCTGCTTTCTTCTACCCCTCAGGCCATTTGTTGCATAAATATGCAGGAGAGAGGAGGGTCCTGTAAGAAACACTGAGACAGAAGACAATTCTTTTAGGAGAGATTTGCTTCAGAGGTTACAGAAGTGCCTGCAAGAGAGAGGCTACAAGCAGATCTTGTGATGGGATCCATCAAAGCAGTTCTGCGTGGCTGCTGGGCTGCAGCTTGTCTGAGCCCTCAGGCCACCGGGAGACGGTCAGGCAGCCTTGTTGGTCGCTGGCTTTGATGCTTTCAGTGGTTAGCACACAGCAGAAGGGTTTTACTTCTGTGGCTTTGTCATTGTTGATCCGTGGGGCACATCATTTCAGTTCTTCATGATTTCATTTCTCCATCCCTAAACTGGGGATAAGAGTAATCTTTAAATGCATTTACAAAGGGCTGTAAACGTAATTAATACGTGAAACAACTGTGCAGCGTGGGCAGAAAAACCCACATCTTAGATTGAAGATGCCCAATACATTTTGAAATTTGTGTAACACATTGGGACTTTCAGATTTGTGTTTCCTGAAGACAAAATCTGAGAAATTGAAGAAGTATTTTTACTAACTGCAGTTTAAAGAAGAAGATGGACTTTGCACACAGATTCTGCAATAATCTGTGTTGTGTTTATGTCAAATCATAATGATGTTAATTTAGATGGCAAAGACTAATGGAACACAAAGTTAAGGTTGTTAGTCAAATCAATACAGCTAACATGGTACCACCTCAAATGAAGTTATTTCTCCAATAAGTATTTAATTTGCATGTAAGCAATGGTTACTGTTAGCTAATTAAATGTCACGTGATTGTTCAAAGTGCACTTATTGATCCTTGTAATGTAGTTAACTCATAAACAATGTGGCCACAGAAGCATATATTATTTGACTAGAATATCCCTGAAATTGCATTTTGCTTCCTAGGAATGGGATGAGGAGAGTTACTTTTCTGTCTAGGGTACTAGTCTCCTTCTGCTTTCTTTACACCTGAGAAGTGAATCTGCAGAATGTGTTTTAAGTTATTATTGTATTTCCTGATTTAGAGCCAGGATATGTAACACACAGCAGGTATCACATTTCTTCATTTTTTTTTTTGCTAAAACAAAAGCAACTGTTATTGACAAAAGGCATCCCTGTGTGTGCTGTCAGTAGCACAGCTGATTATTTCTCTTTAGGCTCACTTTATGGCTAGAAAATTTTATACTGACAGCTGTATATTTTGGTTTGGTTTGATTTGTTTTCTGATGTTGATCTTTACTGATTCTTCCCTACAGTGTATCCTTGAATCTGAATGAATAGACAGTTTATTGTGGAGGAAGAGGAAGAATATATGTAACATGACAGAGAGGAGGGGAATTGGAAGGCTTTATGGCCTTTCAATTCTGTCACAGCAATTTCATTTTTAATCAGAGTCTTTATTTATTGTCCTGGCATCACTTGTCATCCTGATGAGGATAATGATTACAGTGTCATACAGAGCATGATACATACGTACTTTTAACTAAAAATAGCCTCTTTTTAGCTCAGTAGCTTTTAACTAGGTCTTTCATTTTTCTTGACAACTTAATACTGGTTTTCATTTTAACTTTAGAAATAGTTCATAAACAAGTACACAAATTCTGCCAGGGAGTGTGATTTTAAAAACATTTTATGATGCCTTTTTTGTAGAAGGAAGGTGTGTTTTCTAAATGTTTTGTGTGTAAAATAGCTCCTAATCAAAACTTCAATATGTGTGGCCCGTGAGGCACGGACTCCCCGAAGTGGTGAAGCGAAGACGTTTATTGTTTCACTTTTCCAGCAGATCTAGTTTCTGTCTTTTGATCCCACGTTGTGCTCTTTGCACAGATTGGTGACAAGGGATGCCCATACCCTGTTGTGAGCAATACAATTGGCTACGTTTAAGTGTTTATCCCGCCCAGCCAACAAAACATTACTATTTTGGTGCACTGCTCTCTGTTTCCAAACACACACACCCCAACATAGAAGGACATTGTTTTACTGATCTCAAGGCTCCTTCCCATCAATACAAGAACCACTGCCCAGCTCAGCAGCGTGGCTCCAACCTTCTCATTCCTACAAATATGTAATAACAGAAACAAGCTTGAAATCCCCTATGTTATTAAGAAGAATATACATTTATAATAACGTAAATTAGATATATTTTAGCAAAAATGAATACTTTTACTTACAGAGGTGAAGCACTGAGTAATGGACTAAATGCTGTGAAACTCAGCTGAAAGTCCTTATTTTTGTATTCTATTACAAAATTGATGAATAAGGAAGCTATGGTTGGTCTTTTAGGAAAAGAAAATCATTATGTTTTTTTCAGCAGCATGTATTGTTTCCCCACTGAAATCCTTATTTATCTGATATGGAGAAATCATATTCATAATTTCTGATCAAGAACATACAGATATGTGTTTATTTCTGGGTTTTTTCTTTATTAGCGCTTGCATATGGATCACCTCGCAGGGATATATTTTTCAATTAGAAAATTTCCTATTATATTTTTTTAAATTTGCATCAACAAACAAACCCAAACCCAACATTTTCTGTATCTTGAAGCTATCAGAAACATTAGTGTTAGGATTGTGTGTAGAGATTGAAATAATTATTTGTGTGTAGAAATTGAAATAATAATATAATAATATATTGTGTGTAGAGATTGAAATAATTATTAAGCTAATGAAACTAAATGTATTATTGGGATGCAGATCTATCTTGTTGATCTAAAGACTGCTATAAAGTGTGATGAATTTTGGAATTACAGTCACTTGCTAAGAACAATTATTGCCAGATATTCCATGAAGACATAAGGAGTCCTCTCTTTTCCCTAATTGTATATCATGGCTATTGCTTTCAAGAGCTCTTCCTTGACAGTTTATTGATACCTGCATTCAGTTGCTGATGTTTTCTGAGGTAATTGCATTATATAGATATGAGGGCTAGGGGATAGAGCTGTAGTGGCAGTCCAAAGAACTGACAAATACAGCTGCCACATTATACATTTCTGAAATCTTTCTCGGAGGTTTCTCACCAATGTTAACATTTATAATGCATATAAATGCATTATGTTTTAAACTCTTCTTATTTGTCATTTGCAACTATGTACATTTGGAAGAAAACACCCACATACAATGCAATAACAAAGCCTAGGCAAAAGCAAACTGATGATGATCCTTGAAAGGAAATTGTAATTAAGTTTTTCATTAATTATTATTGCTTCTATAATCATTTAATGTGAGAACACTCGCTTATGATAGGAAAATCTATATCTCTAGAGCTGTGAGGCAAAGGATTTTCATTAGTCATCATATCCTGCATAATGAGTGGCATTGCTAATAAGACACAACAGACTTCAAAGTTATTCAATCAGAAGTTGGAATAATGAGATTTTACACAAAAATGTAAATAGTGAGCATGCAACAAAAGCAATAAGGTGGGTTATAACATTTTCTTTTAAGCTACCACAAACTGATTAATTGAAAAGAATTTAATTACATTTTATAAATAATACAGGGCATTCCAGAGATTCCTTCAAAAACAGAATAGGTCAGGATAATTGGGGTTTTAGGAGAATATGAATCTCAATAATAGAAATAACTGCTAAGTATAAGCTTTATTGGAATCTGTAACTTTGCATTTAAATTTTGGTGGAAAACATCTGCCAAATATTTCTTAAAATAAATCAGAAGAATGCTAATATCAAACACGCCAGACTTAGAGATCAGCCCCTAGTATACATTGCTGCAACTTACATTGAAACAGATTAGAATAGAATAGAATAGAATAGAATAGAATAGAATAGAATAGAATAGAATAGAATAGAATAGAATAGAATAGAA